>SNQN01008828.1:7824-27645 GCA_008642245.1 Bassia scoparia | reverse complement strand
CACTACTCTCTCGGGTTTGGAATCTCTCTCGCCGCTCAGAAAAGTTCCACATACACTATCTTTCGGGTTTGGAATCGCTCCCGCACCCAGAATTCCGCATACACATCTTATTCGGGTTTTAGAAATTGTGCTCCGCAACGCACCAGAAATCATCCGCATATTGCAAATTTTTCAGTTTGCATCTTTTCGGCATTTTTCTGAGTTCACCAGTAATTTTATGATCATATTTCCGATTTTTTAAATTTTATATGAATTTTAACATGAATAGAATATAATACAGAAAATCAAATACACAAAATGTTGAATACATTCAAAGAAATTTCAGAAAATAACAAAAAAGAATGAAAACATGGGAATGTGTCTAAGACGGGAGCCCCTAGAACGTATGTTTCTTGCGATAAAGGGTGGTGTCTAGGTTCATCCCCAATGCCGAGAGAATTAAGAAGAAAATCGGAATGTTTTAAAAATACACAGGGTAGGAAACAATCGAGCGTATTACATCTTTGTGCTCGGTAGTTTAGGGAATTTTTCTTCACGACAAAGATTCCGCACAACTCTCTTCGGGTTTTAGAATTTTTCCCGCCCGCCAACTTGAAACCCGCATACGATCCTTTCCAGAGTTTTGGAATTTGCTCCCCACGAACATCCCCATCAAGTAAACATCTTTTTCGGGTTTGTAATTTTTCTCCCCGCACCAGAAAATTCCGCATAATGATCTTTTCGATTTTGGAATTTTCTCCCGCACCAGAATTCCACCATTCATATCTTTTACGGGTTTGGAATTTTCTCTCCGCACAAGAAATCCGCATACACGACTCTTTTCGGGTTTTGGAATTGCTCCAGCATCCAAAAATTCGCCGACATGCACTACTCATTAGGTGTTTCTAATGTGTTTGCCTCTGATAGACCACTCTCTTTCTTTTTGATCTCGGCCAGAAGTTCCACATGCAGCATCTTTACGGTTTTGGATACTCGTTCTCGAATAAGAAATTCTGCATACACATCGCTTTTCGAGTTTTGGAATTGCTCCCAGGCACTAGAAAATTCGCATACGCACATTTTTTCATTTGCATTCTTCTCATTTTTTCTGAGTTCACCAGTATAATTTTTAGATATATTTTTCCGATTTTTGTACCTTTTCTATGAATTTTACAATATTTACAAAATAAATACACAAAAAATACATAAAAATAAGAAATACAAAAAAATACATGGAATGTTCTAGAACCTTAGAACGTATTGTCTTGGCAAGGGGGTGTCTAGTTTCTTCAAATCCTGAGAAGAATCAGAAGAATGGAATTTTTGTAAAAAAGGTAGGAAATTAATCTCAGCGGTATATACACACTCTTTCGGGTTTGGAATTTTCTCGCCGCACAAAAAATTCCGTACACACTCTCTTTCGGGTTTTGGAATTTTCCTCCCGCACAGAATTCCGCATAAAGTCTTTTCGGGTTTTTGGAAATTGCTCCTGCACTAGAAATTCCACATACTCATTTTTTCGGGTTTTGGAATCTTTTTCCCGCACAGCCGAAATTCGCATATCACCTCTCTCGGGTTTGGAATTTGCTCCCGCACAAAAATCCGCACACACATCTCTCGGGTTTTGAAATCAATTCTCCCGCGCCAGAGTTCACATACACATCTTTCGGGTTTTGGAATTCGCTCCCAGCACCAGAATTCCGCATACACATCTTTTCGGGTTTTTGAATTTGCTCCCGGCACCAGAAATTCCCGCTTATGCACATTTTCATTGCATTCTTCTCATTTTTCTGAGTTCAACTAGTAATTTTTAGATTATTTTTTCCGATTTTTAAATTTCTATGAATTTTAACAATATTAAAAAATCAAAATACACAAAAAATACATAAAAAACAAAAAAATACCAAAAAACATACATGGAATGTTCTAGAACCCCTAAACCGTGATTTTTGCAAAAAGGGGTGGTCTAGGTTCATCCAATCCGAGAAAATCACAGAAGAATCGGAAAATTTTTTGTAAAAAAAAAGGTAGGAAATAATCGAGCGTATATACAAACACTCTTTCGGGTTTGGTTTTTCTCTCCGTACAGAAATCTGTCGGGCACCGAGAGCCCAACTCTCATAATCGGACTTATTTATGGGAGAGTGTCTACCAGATGACAAGATGCAGCACATGCAAAATATCATCACGCATCGGTACACCCGATATTCATTACTATCTGTTGGAATAGATAGATTTGTCTTAATTCCTTGGGAACTACACCAAAATTCCACATGAATCATGAATTTTTTCGGGTTGGACTATATTTCTACCCGACAAGCTAGACAATTTCGAGAGCGTCACTAAATCTTTTGATTACGGTTTGAGAAATTTGCCTATATACACCAGGGCCTGTCTACTCTCATGTATGATATACTCAATCGAATAATACAATAATGGACGTAATTTTATGCTTGTATGAAGATTGGCGAGGTTGATAATGGATTCTACATTTCAGCTGGGGTGCAGAGCGCTGAGTTATATGTTCCGCATACACAATCTTTCGGTTGTGAATTTGCTCCAGCAGACCAACACAAAATCTCTCTCTATGATCCCTACAGCTTTCACTGGGTGATATGTGTACCAGGTGTATAGGGGAATAGGCATCGTGGAATAATTGTGTTGAAGAAAAACAGCAGCTTTTCGATAGAGTAGAAATCAGCACATAAGCTTTTCTTATAAAATCAGAATATCCTATTAATTATCGTAAAAATACTAATCGATATAAAAAGGTTATAGAAAAATTGAGTAAAATTACTCAATTGGCTAATAAAATAATATACATATTATAATGTTTAATCACATCTACAACACGATATTAATAATTTGTTATAATATTAATTATATGAAAAGTCAGCATATTACTTGATATTCAAAGGAGGTGTCTATGTTTCGAGAGTCACACGCTATCATATATGAGTTCTTGTCAGCAATAATACAAGTTAGATATACCATATAAATAAACATATTAGGAATGTGAATATTTCGGAAGATTCTAGAGAAAAATCCCATCTATTTGGGGAATTCTACTAAGATATAAAGGGTTTATTTCCTTGCGCAACCATCAAAAACAAAACTGACTCTGATCATTCGCAGTGCCTCACTTGAGAGTTGTTCCTAAATGATCATACACATACAAGGATTCCATAAAGAGCTATAAGAGATAGAGAATAAGAACAAGCAAAAGAAGCCCAATCCTGCAAGAATTGAGATGCTTCGTAGGCTATCCATCGAGATGGGATTGCGCTACATGTAACACGCACATAGTTAGACAGGGGAACAACCAACAATGCATCCTCGCACACCGCCAGAGAACTCGAAGACTATACACATCGACGTTTACTTGCGTGGAGTGCGACCTTTGTTGTTGAAACCATTCAAGGAAGCCAGATGAGCGCCTATTGGCGTTCCCTCTGATGCTGAGTATTTTAGAGCCGCGGAATGGCTGCTAATCCTAGCCAAAAGCTTGCCAGCTTCCCAAACAATCAGAAATGCGAGCATTCTGGTGGTGTGTCTATCAAAATGTGGAAATAGGGCTTATATGAGCAGTGTATGATCTGGGTGTACATTGCTCGTGCAAATAGCTATGAGAAAGCACTCCTGCCTTGCTTTCCTTGAGCAATTTGGTTCTTGCTATCCAGCTGTTGCGGGCGCTTTGACCACCAACTAGTGGTACAGGCTGGCCTAAGCACCATTGGTCATGGCTGCATATTATCAGACTACTACAGTCGGTGATCTTTCTCTATCAAAATCCAACAAGTCGACACATGTGCATCGCTTGTGATGGGTCAATGTGGTCCCCAATCTCACGCACTCATTCTGGTTCAAATTGCCTTCTTATCAGCATGGTTAGATAATCTGTCTAAACTTTTTTAACAGTCAACAAAAGTTGGGGAACCCTGGCTTTAATCCATTGCCCTTGGCTCAAACAGATCTCCAAAGCCTTACGAACTCTTCCGAGAGATTCGATGTCGGGTTGCACTGCTTAATCGCATACTGTCTGTAGCTGAAGCAATGACATTATATGCTATGTGCCGTTGAGCTGAGGCGCGCCCAAGCAACTCTCAGTTGATTGTCTATCATCTGGATAAGAATTAAAAACGTTGACCAGACGTGATAACCTCGCATTATCAACCAGTTTACCACACACCTCACGCCAATGCCACCTTTTTATATATGTAATCTCATTATCTCAATACATGTATTATATTATTGATCACCTCTATGGAGACTGACTATGTCTGGATATGAATGTACTACGCTAAGAGGGAAGTTGTATAAGTCGAGGTATGCATTGTGTATATTATCTGTTGATAATCTTTAACAAACCTTATTGGTAATTCAGGCTGAAATATATGCTATCTGAATTGGTCTACACAGATTACGAGAGTAGAGTACAAAATTTTTCCTAGCAATAATGAAATGATCTATATAAAATGAGGGCCTTTATAATTCTGGGGCAACGCACTAATTGCCATCCATATATTATTGATTCAGGTTAAGCGAGATAGTAATGAATCAGCAGCAATAAGGTCGTATGTTATTATACACAGAGCATTAAGATATGTAGCATAAGATAATCTTAATTTTTTAACGTCTTTGAGAGATTCAGCTTTGTTAATACACCTTTAATTAAATTCCTCGACACTATTCTTTGCAAGAAGATTTATAATGACCGTAATGAGATCTCGCGTGTTATAGTGTTCTTAGAAATAGCACACCGTATTATGCGGTATGGCTACTTATCTAAATCTTGCAATATGTAACTCTTCAAGCTAAACCCTCTCGTATTTGTACAATGCACAATGTATTGGTTTTGCAGCTACCAATATATTTAAATCTATCAGAGGAGTCTGTTAATATAAAAAGAGAATAAATTAGACGGCAAATTTTAAGCACTAATCATGGTACAATTGTTGAATTAATATGATGTCTTCTTTCACCACTTATCAATAAATCAATCATATACTGTTATAAAATTTAATTATATCACCGACTAACACCCTACTAGTCAAAACAGAGCAAGATGTTTCCTGGGAGTGAGTAAACATGTTTTGAAATTGGTTGCTATATGACCACCAACTCATTGCTCTTAGTAAAATATGAGTTTTTTGCGTGGTGAGAGTGACGAAAAAAGAAAAATAATCTTTCCGAGAAGTAAAATATTTAAATGAGTACACTTACACATAGGGTAGATCTAGTATATCTTGTCTTGATAGAAAAAGTGAGTATATATCTTTATCCTGGCAGATGGATTGGTGAAAACCTAGAAACACAGTACATTGGATGCCATTTGTTGCCACTATGTACATATGCCCCTGATTCGTTGTATATAACTTGATCACCTTGATTGGAGATAGTCTTCACTAGGATGCCAAATAGCATAGGTAAGAAGGTGGGCTTTGGAGTTGAGGTAGCTAGAATAAGGTAAAGACATTTGTTTCCGAGAGTCCATAACATTGGAATGGGATCCTATACGGTATGTCTCGAGTTCTAAGCATCTCTCATGTGACAGTGGCTAATTTGGAACACTTGTATACTTTGGTGAAAAATTAGACTGTGCTCATACGTGATATATTGTCCTCAGGGAGATAATAATGATATAGATGACGACTTCGCAAAGACGGTCAGAATTCTTCAGAGAGATCTGAGTTAGACTGTTTTAATGCACCAATTATGGTCCTGCATATGGTAGTGACTATACTTAATGCAGGAACTTCTCTTGCACCAGGATCACTGTGAGTAAACAGTTTCCGGCGATATGTTAGGTACCACTGTATAGTGAGACTAAATATTCTGAGGGTAGTTCTGGACATTAGAATAATTCGACAATACGTGGAATAGTCGAAAGCATCGCAATGTAACAGCGTTTTTGTTCAGATGAGACTATGATGAGTGATCGATAGAGATCGTTGATATAGTAAAGCTCCTATCTTGGTATGATGATCAAAATTGAGGTCGCGATTTGTTGTATGGAGATTAAGTGCGCAGTCAAGTCATTACACTGCTTCACAGTCGATGGCAAGGTTTAGCATAGCTTATAATAATACCGAGGATGTGAAGTAAGATGGGGGGTACCTTCCGAGTCAAGTGTAACTTGCATAACCCCCACTGGAGGCACATATTTGTAGTCTGGCGTGATTTCACACAGTCCAGATCATGGCGAGCAAGTAGATAATGATGTGTAAATCGACGTAGGAAGTATTCCAACTTATTTGTGAATTAGTGTGGTGGAGAGTATATTGATTGATGTACAGCACCAATATAGAGTGAACTGAAAATGCTGTGGATAGAGGTAGCATATCGAGGTGTAAAATGTATAGATATGTCAATAGGCTGTGTATTGGAGGATGCGATTTTTTCGTAATGAGCTCATATGATACTTGTATAATCAATTAATCAACCACCAGCTTACAATTAAGTTATAGACGAGGCTAGATAATAGGTCACAAGATAATAGGAAAATAAAGAACATGCTTGAGTGAAAGCTTAGATGCACGTGCATCGATAAGAAGTAATATAGCATGATATCAGAGGGATCGCGCGAGTTGACCGCATGAACTATGCAGATTTTTTTTATACTAGCTTTTTTTTCTTGTCTGTATGGAGTGGTAAGGATTGGAATTTTTCAGTACGCGTCTCTCAGGACTCTGCACCGGATTTATAATTAGGATGGGATTTAAAATAGCACAGAGAAGACAGGGTATGGACTATTATTATGTCACGTCATTCTCCTAACATACTGGATGAGCGTAGATCCTAGGATCAGGCATGCGCTGTCAACCCGTGCGTTCAAACTAACTTGAATAAGGTTTCATTACTGCATGTTGTCATGTTCTTATTAACAACTCAGTCATGATTTACTGGTAATTTTGATGAGATTTTGTTTGTGCTTTAGCCGACATTACTAAGTACGGGGATAATTTGCAGCAATAGCTTCGTGTTTTAAAAAGACACTGGCATTTCATAGGTACATAGTACTGACTTCTTAGCTAACTATGAATATTTTTGGTGAGAGAGAAATGAATTAGATAGTGTATGATAACTTGAGCGCTTTGATCTATGGGTATGTTTGCGCCTTGATTAGTTAAGAAAGAAGATTCTTAGTTGGGTTGATACTCATCAACAAGCTGCATAGTCACATAATGACTAATTGGGGAGGTGTTTTAGAGTGAAGTAGAGGCACTATATCTGACGTGTTCGTGGATGTCATTTCTAGTGAAACACCATATGAATCAAATATTGCTACAAAAAGATGATAAATGACCAGTCAGGTATTGGAGGCTCTGATATCCTGGCACCTGTATATTCTCTGCAGGCCGAATATGTTAATATTATTCGAGTGGGCTGATATATATGTACAACACACTCTCGTGGAAAGAAAGCTACAAAGACACAGATTTTGGAGAATCTATCAGATACGCTAGAGAGAACACCAAAGTGATCGGCATCTTGAAGTGTAAACAGTGCAGATAGATTGCTATTCAGTGTTAGGGTACATATTGAATAAGATTTATAGTGTATAAGAGTCAGAGGATTTCGAGCAGTCAAACCTACTAAGTTACAATTAGAGAGAATTGTCTTCTTGGCCATCATGTGAAAATTCACGATTCATTACTACAGCAGAAGATTGCAACTTGGCGAAGATAATAATGCTGTTGAGGATTGAACTTAGAAGTAGTTGAGTTCTATATGCCGAGTAAGCAGTCTCATATACACTCGTAATTAAGGATTTAATATCGAGCTTTAGAATCAGAATATTTATTTAAGTAGTCTGAGATTTGTACTCCGTAATACATAATTTATAACTTGTCTTTCTCATATAGGAACTCAGACCTAACCTTAACAATTGAATATGATCCAGGAGAATTGACATAAACGTTGGTCGATGTGTAAACTGGTAAACAGCAATGAAGTAGGTGTTGCGAGCTTGTCATCACGAAGTCTTATTGGCTGTCTGTCCTGCTCACGATTGTTGTTATTTGGTGAGTTGTATTACAAAGGCAGGAGTGATTTGTATTAGAGGTTCATCTCTCTGGGAGCATCGACAAAGTATATAGTGTGGATTATGCCAATAAGGTTGGATAATTCGTGGATGATTTGTGCAATAAAGGGAAGACTGAAAAGACTGCCTCAGGTATTATTTTCTCTGGAGTTGCTCTGCTTATTTCCGTGTGTGTGGATTTCTACTTTCTAGCGATGTCTTGATGGTCGCTTGTTTAATTGACAGCTAATTTAGCTGCAATGGCTCTAATTATCGTATAATTGTCATTGTTGTGCTTGTGTCATATCGATGTTTTGAATTATATATTACTTTCAGTCTGAGTAACCAGTTTGTTAATAAGGAGCATTTACTGGCTTCAGTCTAGTGGACTGAGTGGTTTGTTGTAAACATGAACTCGGAGGAGGTTACTAAGGCTTATTATGTAAAAGGACTAAAGGTTCTAAGACAAAACTTTGAAACATCAAAATCAGTTTAAAAACAGCAAAAAAAAAATGATTTGAACTCAAAATCAGTTAAAAACTCAAAACAAAAATTCAATAAGATATGCTTCGGGTTTGGGAAGATAAATGAAAAATAAGGTCTGGACATGGAGAGATAGTTGGAACATCACCCAACATCCAATGAGAAGGATCTGTATAACAGGAGCATGATCCTTGCTGGCCAGAGTCGCTGGGTCAGTTCACTGTGGTGACAAGATTGTTAATAGAGGAGAACGCCCACAAACGCTGTCGTGTCAAATCACCTAAGTCCGTCAATGAATATTCCTCTGCATTATCCAAGTATCTATAAGTTTTACACTCTCTCATAGAATGATTTGATATACCTGGAAGGTTTCATAGCGAACAACATAATGTGCTCAGCCGCGAAATGAGTTTTCTAGACGTTTAACACCGCATAGAAATTGCTCGATGAAACACATATTGACATACAAGCTCTCATGGTAGGTTACTGCAAGAGTATTGAGTTACCTTGAAGCCACACGTCCTTAGTAATGCCTAGGTCTTACGAAGGATCGATATCCCATTTAAATATTTTTGTGTCCGATGCCTTAGATTATGACAATAAGGGAATAGAAATTTACATGATTGTATTGGCGATGTATATTGCATTGAGAATTATAGTAAGGCCCTAGAAAATGGGTTATCCAGCCTAATGCTCTCGAACTGGATATCCAGATAATTGATGTCGCCGGAAAAGAAATATTTAGAAAAAACGCATATGGCTTAGAAAAAAGGTATTAACACACACATGGATTAGAGCTTGTGCGGATGGATTGGTTGGAAAGCTTAAGAGACAGAATTGCTTTGGTGTCAAAATATAAGGAATCCACCATGTGGTTATTGTATTTTTGAGATGGTTCACGATGCAATTAGAGTCAGATAGACTCATTTAGGAGCCTTTCAATGCGGATTTTTTGGTGCGGGAGCAAATTCCAAAACCCGAGAGAGTGTGTATGCGGAATTTCTAGTGCGGGAGAAAATTCTAAAACCCGAAAAAATGAGTATGTGGAATTTCTAGTGCGGGAGCAAATTCCAAAACCCGAAAAGATCTGTATGCGGAATTTCTGGTGCGGGAGAAAATTCCAAAACCCGAAAGAGAGTGTGTACGGAATTTTTGGTGCGGGAAAAAATTCCAAAACCCGAAAGAGTGTGTATATACGCTGGATAATTTCCTACCTTTTTTTACAAAAATTCCGATTCTTCTTGATTCTTCTCGGATTGGAAGAAACTAGACACCCCCTTTTGCAAGAAAATACGGTTCTAGGGGTTCTAGAACATTCCATGTATTTTTTTTGGTATTTTCTGATTTTTTATGTATTTTTGTGTATTTTGATTTTTGTAAATATTGTAAAATTCATAGAAAAGTGTAGAAAAATCGGAAAAATAATCTAAAAATATACTGGTGAACTCAGAAAAATGAGACGAATGTAATGAAAAATGTGCGTATGCGGAATTTCTTGTGCGGGAGCAAATTCCAAAACCCGACAAGATGTGTATGTAGAATTTCTGATTCAAGAACGAATTCCAAAACCCGTAAAGATGTGCATGTGGAACTTCTGGCGCAAGAGAAGATTCCAAAACCCGAAAGAGAGTGTGTGCGGAATGTTTGGTGCTGGAGCAAATTCCAAAACCCGAAAGAGTGTGTATGCGGAATTTTTGGTGCGGGAGAAAATTGCAAAACTCGAAAAGATATGTATGTGGAATTTCTGGTGCGAGAGCAAATTCCAAAACCCGAAAAGATCTGTATGCMGAATTTCTGGTGCGGGAGAAAATTCCAAAACCCGAAAGAGAGTGTGTGCGGAATTTCTGGTGCGGGAGAAAATTCCAAAATCCGAAAGAGTGTGTATATACGCTCGATTATTTCCTACCTTTTTTACAAAAATTCCGATTCTTCTCGAATTGGATGAACCTAGACAACCCCTTTTGCAAGAAAATACGGTTCTAGGGGGTTCTAGAACATTCCATGTATTCTTTTGGTATTTTCGGATTTTTTATATATTTTTTTGTGTATTTTGATTTTTTTAAATATTGTAAAATTCATAGGAATTTTAAAAAATCGGAAAAGTAATCTAAACTTACTGGTGAACTCAGAAAAATGAGAAGAATGCAATGAAAAATGTGCATATGTGGAATTTCTAGTGCGGGAGCAAATTCCAAAACCCGAAAAGATGTGTATGCGGAATTTCTAGTGCGGGAGCAAATTCCAAAACCCGAAAACGTCTGTATGCGGAATTTCTGGTGTGGGAGCAAATTCCAAAACTCGAAAAGATCTGTATGCGGAATTTCTGGTGCGGGAGAGAATTCCAAAACCCGAAAGAGAGTGTGTGCGGAATTTCTGGTGCGGGAGAAAATTCCAAAACCCGAAAGAGTGTGTATATACGGTCGATTATTTCCTACCTTTTTTTTACAAAAATTCTGATTCTTCTCGGATTGGATGAACCTAGACACCCCCTTTTGCAAGAAAATACGGTTCTAGGGGGTTCTAGAACATTCCATAAAAAGGAGAGAGGAGTTCGTAGTGGAGGTCGAGGGGCGGCGACCTGGCAAAGGAGAGCAGAGGCGCACCATCAGGCAACGGTCAAGGGGCATCAGGAGGCGACAGCGCGGACAGAGCAGCACACACGCGCGCACGAGCACAACACGGCACAGAGCGTCAGGTAGTCGCGGCCCGCGTTCCGGTGATGGCAACAGGTCCGGTCGGCAGCTCGGTGGATCGCAGCACGGCGGCGGCAGGGCTGTTGCTTCTCTGCTCTTTCTCGTGCCTGCTCTCTGTCTCGACTTTCCTTCTCTTCTCTTTGTTTTTTTTTGTTTTGAAAAGTAATTTGAAGTGAAAAAAAGTGGCGTGGATAGTGGTTATCTTTAGAGTGAGGCAAGGCATGATATGCAGAAACTGCTTTAAACTGATTCCGTTTTTACTAGGTCTACAAATTTAATTTTAATTGTTTTTATTTTATTTATTTATTCTATTTTTGATAAAAATGGAAAGATAGGTGTTTCCATCATGAAAATACTTAAATTTAAAATTAAAAATAATCGCTTTTAATAAAATATATATCTTTTTAGACGATAAATCATAATATTTTCATTACGGATTAAATACATTATAATTATTCGATAATTAACGGGGGGATACAGATGTGGAAACTTCTTGGCGCGGCAGAAGGATTCCAAACAAAACGCATCGCGAGAGAGAATGTGTGTGCGGAATTTTTGTTGCTGAGGCAATCCAAAATCCCGATAAGATTGTGTATGCGTGATCTTTCTGGTGCGGGAGAAAACTTCCAAAAACCCGAAAAGATATGGTATGTGGAATTTCTGGTGCGGGAGCAAATTCCAACCCGAAAAGATTTGTATGCGGATATTTTAGTGCGGGAGAAATTCCAAAACCCCGAAAAGTCGTTGTATGGAATTTTGGTGCTGGGAGCAAATTCATAAAACTCGAAAAGATTGTATGGCGGATTTCTGGTGCGGGAAGAAGAATTCAAACCTGGAAAGAGAGTGTGTGCGGAATTTCTGGTCGGAGAAAAATCCGAAAACCCGAGAAAGGAGGTGTATATACGCTCGATTATTTCCTACTTTTTTTTTACAAAAAATCGATTCTTCTTGATTTTTTCTCGATTGGATGAACTAGACACCCTTTTTTGCAAGAAAATAGTGGTCTAGGGTTCTAAGAACATTCCTGTATGTTTTTTTGGTATTTTTTGATTTTTTATGTATTTTTGTGTATTTTGATTTTTGTAAATATTGTAAAATTCATAAAATTTTAAAAAATGGAAAAATAATCTAAAATTACTAGTGAACTCAGAAAATGAGAAGATGCAGAAAAAATGTGCATAGCGGAATTCTGGTGCGGGACATTCAAACCCGAAAAATGTGTATGCGGAATTTCTGGTGCGGGAGCGAATTCCAAAACCGAAAAGATGTGTATGTGGAACTTCTGGCGCGGGAGAAGATTTCAAAACCCGAGAGAATGTGTGTGGGATTTTTGGTGGGGAGCAAATTCCAAAACCCAGAGAAGTGTGTATGCGGGAATTTCTAGGTGCGGGAGAAAATTCAAAACCCGAAAAAATGATATGTGGACATTTTCTAGTGCGGGAGCAATTCCAAAACCCCGAAAAGATCTGTATGCGGAATTCTGGTGCGGGAGAATTAAAACCGAAAGAGAGTGTGTACGGAATTTTTGGTGCGGGAGAAATTAAAACCCGAAGAGGTGTAATACGCTGGATAATTTTACCTTTTTTTAACAAACATTCGATTCTTCTTTGATTCTTCTCGGATTTGAAGGAAATAGACAGCCTCTCCTTTTGCAAGACAATACGGTTCTAAGGGGTTCTGAACATTCCATGTATTTTTTGGTATTTTCTTATTTTATGTATTATTTGTGTATTTGATTTTTGTAAATATTGGTAAAAATTCATAGAAAATGTAAAAAAATCGGAAAATATCTAAAAATCATATGGTTGAACTCAGAAAATGAGAAGAATGCAATGAAAATGTGCGTTGCGGAATTTCTGGTGCGGGGAGCAATTCCAAAACTGAAAGGTTGTATGCAGATATTTCTTATTCGGAGAACGATTCCAAACCCGTAAAGATGTGCACTGTGGGACTTATTGCGGCTGCGGGTAACGATTCCAAGCTTAAGTAGAAAAGGAAGAAGTGTCGGAATTTTGGTGCTGGGAGCATTCCAAAACCGAAATAGAGTGTGTATGCGAGAATTTCTTTGCGTGCGGAGAGAAATTCACAAAGCCCGAAAAACATTATGGAATGTGGAATCTTATCCTGGTGCGAGGAGAAAATTCCAAATCTCGAAAAGATCTGTATGCGGAATTCTGCTGCGTCGGAAGAAGAATCTGAATCAAAAAGCTTCTCAGCGCGGACGAAGATGTGTAGCTTGAGGGAGATTTGCAGGATGGGGGAAGCACAATGCCAACCTGGATAATTGCAAATCAGGATATGCGGAGTTCTGGTGCGGGAAGAAATTCTAAACACCGAAGAAGAGAGTGTGATGCGGAAATTTATTTTGGTGCGGTTTAAGAAAATTACAACCCGAAAGAGTGTGTATATACGCGTCGATTTGTTCCTACCTTTTTTAAAACATTCCGATGTTCTCTCTTAATTCTGCTCGGGATTGGATTGAAACCGTAGAACACACCGCGGCGTGACTCATCCGTATCGGCTCATAGAAATAGCGCGTATCGACAGGGGTCTAGAGAATTCCACTGGATTTGAGTTTTTTGTTATAGTTTTGATCGTTATGTGATGTATTGGGTTGCTTTTAGTGTATTTGAATTTTATGTAAGTTATTGAATAACATTCTATAAAATTGGTTACACGAAAAATACGGCAGATAATGAGATCCAAAAAATATAACAGATGATGATAACGACTCAGAAAAATCGAGCAAGAAAGACATGGCAATGGAAGCAAAATATCCGCGTGCAGTGCATCAGCCGGAAATTCCTGAGGTTGCGGGAGCGAAATTCTCTAAACCTCCAGAAAAGGTGTACATGTGTGCGGAATTTATACTATTGCTGCGAGCAGTAGACCAATTCTAAACTCAGAGACAAATAAGTGATGTATGCGGCGTGGACCTTCTCGGGCGGGGATGACAGACAATTCCAAAACACCATCGAGAGGACATAGGTGGACCAGGATTTTCTCTTGGTGGCGGCACGCACACATTCCATCAAAAACCCACGGAAGAAGTGTGCAAATACGCCGAATCTGGTTATGCGCACGCGGATGAGAACACACATAGCAATAGCAAACCCGCGAAAAGATGAATGGTATTCAGTCGAAATTTCTTAGTGAACGGGCGAACGACATTGCATACAACAGAGCCTCGGAAGATCTTCACAGATGGCGGAATTTCTACGTGGTAGCGGGAGGAGAAAGATATCCGCCGACCCCCGAAAAGCATCGAAGTAGTGTACAGCGGCAATCTTTCGCGTGATGCGGGCGGAAAAAATTACATCACAAAGACACGTTCGGAAGAGATTGATCATAGGCTAACCGCTGACTCGAGAGACGTAAACGTTCTCTACCAGATTTTTCTACAACCAAATTCGATGCTTCTGGAATTCGTTCTGACGCGGATTGGATAGAAGCTACGAACCGCAGCTCCTGCATTGCAAGAAATACGGTTCTATCTGCACCGGGTCTCTAGACAAACTTCCATATCATATTTTCTATGCGTATTTAGTCTTATGCTCTGATAATGCTGTGGTCTTTTGATCGTAATTGGATTTTGGTGTTAAGGAATATTTGTAAATATGCGCGAGATAGGAAAGTGTAGAAAAAATCGGAAAAATAGATCTGAGCATAATAGTCTCGGATGAATCGCGCTCAATAAATAAGACGACATCGTGAATGAAATAGTGCGTATGCCGGAATTCCTTCTTGTGCGGAAGAGCAGAATTCCACAAAACCGCGAACAACGATGTGTATATAGATAAGGAACTTTCACGTGAATTGCAAGCAACAGAATTCCCAATAACCGACCGTAAAGAGTATGTTGCAGAAAGTATCGGGCAGGAGGACTCTGGCGGAGCGAAAAGAGAGAGAAAAGTTCCTCAGACGATCGCCGAAGCAGAAAGTCGTGTCGGATGTCCCTTGGTGCATCGCGAAGGCAAATCGCAATAACCCGCGAAAGGAGTGTCGTATACCGGAATTTTTGGATGCGGGGAAGAGAAATATGTTGCCATAAACAATCAAAAGATGATAGTTGATGTGGAATGTGTTCTGGTATAGCAGAGAAGGCAGCATGTCAAAGCGTACTCCGATAAGAGCAATACTGTATGCTGAATTTCTGGTGGGCGAAGCTGAATAAGCAAATTCAAAAACCCGAGCAAAGAGAAGGGTGTGCGGAAATTAGTTCTGGATAGACGCGGCGCAAAGAGCATTCCGAAAAAACGACTGCGTCACGAAAAGAGTTGTGACTAATTATGAGTACTGCTCGAATAGTATTTTCCTAGCCAGCTTCTGTATTTATCAAAATTCCGAATACTATATCGAAGTTGGATAGAGAACCCTAAGAAATCGACAACACAGCAATTGTTCATAGCCGTAAGTAAATAGTAGTCGGTATGGTTAAGCAGGGGGAGGTCTAGCGAAATTCCCAGGTAGATGTACATATAGGGTCAATATTTCTGGGAATCTATTGCTCTATATTAATTATCGTGTATCTTGTGATATCATTTGAAGTTCTTAATTAAATGATGCTAAAAAGTCAATGTTGACAGGATGGTTCCCAGTTAAAAAACATCCTGCCTACAGTCAACGGGACAAAGTTACATGTTCGATATTAACGACTATGTCCTAGAGCTGTAATACAATCTGACAGACGACGGCAGGTACAAGGAGACATAAGTCGAAGGAATAGGTCCATCGGTGAGACTAATTACATGCCATCTAGAAGCAGCCGAGGAACTCTGCGATTTCGATCAGACCTGATGAATATGTATATGTATCGAGACGCCAGGTGAGCGAAACTCCAGGTCGAGGTCAGGTGATCCGGGAGCAGTAGAGAGACTGAAGATATTCTGTATCATAAAAAGAACCATCTGACTATAAGCACATAGGAGCCGCGGTACGATGTGTATCCGATCGATAGTCGGCATGAAACGGACGTAGCTTACGGGCGGACGCATCGAGCGATTCAGCATGATTGACAAGGCAAGATAGTTTGATACGTACAGGCTCGCGTCGAGCGAGGCATTAGGAAGCGCGTGCCAGCATCTATCTAAACTTCTACGCCAAAGACAATCTGAAGAGAAAGATCCCGTCCTGTATGTGGAAAGCAGGATAGGCGCGGGAAGCGTAATTACGAACATGTGTTCGACTCGACGATAGCGGGGAAGAGCGGCACATCTGAGGCATCACCGGACAAAATCTCCTCTCAGAGTAATCACAGCCGTCCAGACTAACGTACATGAGACATCCGGATACGCGACACAGGAACCCTTCGAGTCTAGACGAAGAGGATATATATTGCAAGGGACACTCTCCGACGACTGGCACACGAGTCGAGTTGTTAAGCAATACGACTGCTTCAAGGTAGGCAGGATGATCCGCGACGCTCATGTAGAGGACTGCAGTAGCGGCGGAGTGCCGCGAAACGACCATTGCAAAGAAGCACCATAGGATACAACTAATGCTGTAGAGTTGATACCAGTTATAGAGAGACCTATCGATTGTGACGACACTCGAAAGTATCGCAGGGCACGCATCCCAGGACGAGATGCTACCATCACGTATTGCCTGTAGACGAACATGACACTAGAGATTAGTCAGGTGTTGGAGTCTTAGTGATGATGACTGCGACTAACAGCGTCCTGCTGACGTGCGGTACCGTGATCTCTCGGTCTTCGCCATCGCAGATGACCTGGAACTTGGTCGCGGAAGTACGATGGAAGCACAGTCCCTAAATGCGGAACACGTCGTCTGATACACTGTCGACCGACTGGCGCCCGAGGCTAATGGCGTGGTTCGTATGACATCGTCGCCGCCTACGAAGATAGCGAAACTTGATGAGGATGCACGACGCAGTTCTGGCATAGCAGTATCCTCACCGCTGAACATCGTGATGTGTTAGTCTTAGTAATCGGGTGCCAAGATGAGAGTGACACGACAGCGAGAGGCTAATCGGAGCATCTGGACGACGCGTGTACAACGAGATACATAATAAGAGCGGCGGCCGGACGTGGTTCGTCATAAGAGTGAATCAGGAATAATCTCAAACGATATCCGTAGAGCATTCATATAACACTCATCTTACTTACCATCTTTATCTGTGTTCGGTATACGGAATGCTGCCGAGATGATAAGGCAGGAGGAATGCGCAGAAGGACGACGAAATTTCAGACAGAGCGGCTCGCAGGTGCGTGGGCCGAGAGGCGATTTATAGTGTCTAGATTAGTTGTGTTAGACAATATACGATTAATATGACTCACGGCATACTCTATTGCACGTGCTTGATTGGATTTATCAACTCTGTTAGATAATGCGGAACATCACGAGTACACTAAGACTGTATCCCTCAATGATATCAGGGTGCTACGGAAAAGTACGTATTTTGTACTGTTTACTAGTAAACAATGGCCAGATGCAATAGAAGATGATTATGGCTGATGACAAGATGATGTCTACTTAACACCGCGCTGGATAGAGAAATAGGTAGGCAGAACATCGCAGGCAATCCCGCGTCTAGACACAGCGCGATAGAGGCTGGCACGCTGGTTCGAGAGCCAGACAATAAAGGGCGCGCGCCTCTCGTATCTAGAATCACGGGAAGCAGCGATAAACATATATGAAAGTCTATGATCAAAGAGATGTGGGTAGCTAGAATGACAGTTTAACAATGTCGCAACGATATGAGTAGCCGCTGAAGTCCTGTTTGCGATAATCTCTTACTATGCGTAACGGAGTGATTATGCAGTAGGTACACGAAAGACATCATCCAGACATGTAGCAGCGTCGTGATAAGACCTAGGCAGAGAACTATTGATTGCATACAGTCATGTCGAGGCTACAGCGCGTGGATCGGTGCATCACTTGGAACTCATCTGTCGGTGAAGAGGCAGCAAGTGCTCTTGGCAGATGAGCCACGATCGCCCGGTAGACCCAGGAACACCCGGACGAATTCCAAAAACCCGAAAGATTGTGTATGTGGAACTTCGGGCCGCGGGAGAAATTCCAAAACCCGAGAGAATGTGTGTGCGGATTTTTTGTGTGGGCGAGAGCAAATTCAAAACCCGGAAGAGTGTGTAGCGAATTTCTGGTCGGAAAATTCCAAAACCCTTAGAGTGTGTTGCGATTTCTGTGCGGGAGAAAATTCCATAACCCGAAAAAATGAGTATGTGAATTTCTGGTGCGGAGCAAATTCTAAACCGAAAAGAAGTAATATGCGAATTTCTATGGTGCGGGAGAAAATTCAAAACCCGCAAGGAGAGTGTGTAACGAATGTTCTTGTGCGGGAAAAATTCCACAACTAAAAAGATGTGTATATACGGCCTATAATATCCTACCTTTTTTACAAAATCCGATCTTCTTGATTCTTCTCGGATTGGATAACTAGACACCCCTTTTGCAAGAAAATCGGTTCTAGGGTTCTAGAAACTCCATGTATTTTTTGGTATTTTAGATTTTTTATGTATTATTTGTGTATTTTGATTTTTTGTAAATTATTGTAAAATTCATAGAAAATGTAGAAAAATCGGAAAAATAATCTAAAATTATTGTGAACTCATGAAAATGAGAAGAATGCAATGAAAATGTGCGTATGCGGATTCTGGTGCGGGAGCAAATTCCAAAACCCGAAAAGATGTGTATGCAGAATTTCTGATTCGAGAACGAATTCCAAAACCCGAAAAGATGTGTAGTGGAACTGTGGCGAGAGAAGATTCCAAAACCCGAGAGAATGTGTGTGCGGTTTTTGGTGCGGGAGCAAATTCAAACCCGAAAGATGTGTAGCAATTTTGGTGCGAAAGAAATTCAAAACCCGAAAAGATATGTATGTGGAATTTCTGGTGCGGGAGCAAATTCCAAACCCGAAAAGATCTGTATGCGAATTTCTGGTGCGGGAAAAAATTCCGAAACCCGAAAGAGAGTGTGTGCGGAATTCTGGTGTGGGTGAAAATTCCAAAATCCCGAAAGAGTGTGTAATATCACGCTCATTATTTCCTACCTTTTTTACAAAAATTCCGATTCTTCTCGATTGGATGAACACTAGACACCTTTTGCAAGAAAATAAGTGTCTAGGGGTTTAGATACATTCCATGTATTTTTGGTATTTTTGTTTTTTATGTATTTTTTTGTATTTTGATTTTTGTAAATATTGTAAAATTCATAGAAATTTAAAAAATCGAAAAATAATCTAAAATTACTGGTGAACTCAGAAAATTGAGAAGAATGCAATGAAAAATGTGCATATGCGGAATTTCTGGTGTGGAGCAAATTCCAAAACCCGAAAAGATGTTTGTATGCGGAATTTTTGTGCGGGAGCGAATTCCAAAACCCAGAAATTGAATTTGGAACTTCTGGCGCGGGAGAAATTCCAAAAACCGAAGAATGTGTGTGCTGATTTTGGTGCGGGAGCAAATTCCAAAACCCGAAAGAGTGTGTATCGGAATTTCTGTGCGAGAGAAAATTCGAAAACCCGAAAGAGTGTGTATGCGGAATTTCTGGTGCGGGAATAATTCAAACCGAATAGAATATTACTGTGGAATTTCTGGTGCGGAGCAAATTCCAAAACCGCGAAAGATTCTGTAGCGGAATTCCTGGTTGCGGGAGAAATTCAAA
>SNQN01008827.1:9718-27647 GCA_008642245.1 Bassia scoparia | reverse complement strand
TGCATAGTTTCACCAAACCCTAGAAGTAAACTACTCACTATGCATATTAAAATCAACAACAAATTCAACAATGGAATTCATGAATAAACTCAACTTCAACTTCAATGGAAAAACAAACATTCAAAGATAATAACAATAAACAAGAAAAAGAAAATAGATTTGAGATTAATACCTTCAAATTKATTGAAATTGCAAAGATAAAAGTGTTGAATTAATAATTCTCCAAAAATACATGAACWAGAACCCAAACTTCTCTCTAAAAGCTTGAAAGGAAGTGCAAAAGTGTTCAACAATATCCCCCAAAAAGCCTACTAAAACCCCTCGCACAAACATGAGGGAAAACGAAAAGTCGAGCTAAAAATAGACCGGACCCGGTCAGGTATGTGGAAACCCGGCCGGGTACGCAGGTCATACAAAAATCACACTCGGAGATTCTCGAAGTAAAAGGGGTGACCCGACCGAGTATGTGGAAACCCGACCGGGTACGCAGCTACTTTAGTTTTTTCTTCAATGGAGACCCGACCTGGTATGTAGAAACCCACTTGGGTATGAACTTGTTGCTCAAATTGACGTAATGCTCACCCGGGCGGGTATGTGGAAACCTACCCGGGTACATGTAGCAACTTTTTCTTCAAAACAACACCTCCAAATTCTTCTAAGTACCAAGTGCAAACCCGATCGGGTATCTGGAAACCCACCCGGGTATGAGACCCGGTCAGCACAAAAATKCCCTTTTGAGTAGCTTTCGACCTCCCAACTAGCAAACCTCCCTCCAAGAGTCGATTCCAAGCGTAATTAGACCATTGTTCCTACAAAATAAATAGGAAACAAACACTCCAACGAAGCATAAAATCCAATGGAAAATAGAGAAAAACAAGCGAGAAATTGTTAGAAAAAATGTCAATGGGAAGGTAAATAACTTATAAAAAAACACACACATCACTTTGGCGTAATTAACGCCCATTTTTTATGCCCTTTCCTTCGTGATTTTCTTGCTTTTTTTGCTTAAGCATACTAAAAATAAAATATAATTAGAAAATATTTTATTGCGTATAGTGTTGACTTTCATGCACCATAAGCTAGGATACAAATGTTGGAACGCTTGGGGAACAAGTCATGGTAGAAAGCTTCCGGAAAGTTTCTGAATCGCTTCGTTTTGTTCTTAGTTGTGTGTTTTGGCTTAGAAAATCATAACTATTTTTTTTCACAATTCCAAATATTATGGAAAAATATAATTTTTTTTAAAAAAAATTAGATTTTGTTTAAAAATTTCATTTTGATTTTGGAATTATTTGATGATTTAATTATTATTTAAAATTAATTAAATTATTGAAATTCTAAAAATTGCTTAGAAAAATTCCAGTAAAAATCCGAAAAATATCTTGAAAAATGTCTACAAATAAATTATAATTAATTCGAAAATTATTAAACACATTTTTAAGGATGCTTAGTGGGTGCGAAATTGTTCTTGGTGCAAAGAAACTTCTTGCTATTTTGGGTAATGTCAGAGCCTTTCTCTCTCAATTTGGCCTGTGGTGTTGGGAGAGATGTGTCTATCATTGATCGTCTGGTTGGGAGACAATGGCCGGGTAATCTACAAACCACCCACCACCTTTTGTTCTCCTCCCTTAACTTCCAACAGCACACACCAACAAAGCTACATCCTTAACATACGGAACCACAGCAAATAACTCACCTAACTTTCGAATTCACCTAGTTTTAATTTTTTTATAAACAATTAGGGTTTTGAATGGTTGATTCATCAGATAGGGATATTTGCGACTCATGCACCAAATGTTTGCCAAACACTACAAAAAAAAAGAGCAAAAACAGCAACTGGAAAATTCCGTCCACTGATTTCACCACACGATCCGTCACTAATATTCAATTAGTGCACGGAATTAGAAACGGATTAATCCGTTAACAAATGTTTCGTCGCTGATATCAAGTTTAGTAACGGATTTAGAAAAATTCGTCAATAATATCAGTGACTGATTGAATTCCCTCTTTAAATCCGTCCTATATCGTGATGGTTTGTAAATCCGTCACTAAAATCAGTGGACGGTTGCAATTCCGTTCCTAAAATCAGTGACGGATTGCGAAATCCGTAAACGATATCATCTGACGGATTCTAAACGTTCTAATTTTACTTTGAAGCAAGAAAAAAAATTAAATTACATATTATTTACGTACTACAAAAACCGGGCAAAAATACTCACTTTTAAAAGAGACCGGTTAAAGTGCAAACAGTTGCCGGTTTTTTATGATAAGAAAGCCGGATATTGAACATAAACCGATCTCTAAATCATTAAGAGACCGGTTAAATGAACCGGTCTCTTAAATTGGATTAAGAGATCAGTTATTAAAAACCGTCTCTTATCTTAGTTATAACAATTTAATTTTATTGATACATATCATTTAAGTTGTAAAGTTTGAAATAAATGCTGACACCGCCAACTCTCAGAACCCTCCACTCATATTTTTTTTTTTCTTATTAAACTCAACATTCTCTCTCTCTCCTCTACCATTTCCAACCGTCCCTATTCAATTCTCTCTCTCCCCTTCATCTCATTCATTTCAAACCCAACTAATACTCATTAATCTCACACTTACTCTTTTATTTTCTTAACTTCCCCTCATTTTTCTTGCCTCTGTCGATTTTCATGGTCTATTTTCTCGATGTTGGTTTTAGTTGGTCGTTTTTAGAGGATAAATTCCACTGGTAAATTTTATTTTATGCATAATTATTTTCCTTTTGTGGGTTTTGCTTTATTTATTTTGGATTTCTGCTTTTGATTTTCCGTTTTCTTTCTTTTATGAATCTAAGGTTTTTCGTTTTGCTTTCGTTTTTTATTTTGTTTTTGTGATTTTTCTTGGATACTTTTGATTTTCTCCTTTTTTTTAAATTTTTCTGGGGTTTTGATTTCGTTTTCCCTATTTTTTTCGTTTTTCTCTAGGTTTTTTTATTTTTGATCGATTTTTGTTTTTTGTGTTTTCGATTTCTTTTTTCTATTTTTTTTTAAAAATTATTTTGGGGTTTTCCAGATTTTAGTTTTAAATTATTCTGGGTTTTCGTTTCGTTTTATAATTATTGTGGTCGTTTTGCAGTTTTTGATTCTTTTTTTTTGGGTTTTTTAACTCAAGCTTTTTTGTTTCCAATGTTAGATTGCTGAACTTTTTTTGTTTTTAAGTTTAAGTAAATTTTCTGGGTTTTTTTTTTGTCTTTGTTTTATTGTTACTCTGAAGGAATTCGTTTTTTGGAGGAGAAAGCGGAGCAGCGGTGGCCAAGTGGCGGCGGCGGCGCGACGGGGAAGACGCTTGAAAGAAGGAAGCAAGTGGCAACGCGGCGGGGCAGGGCAGAGGTGTGAAAGGGGTTCTGCATTCAGAAATGTTTTTTTTTTTCTTTTTTTTTCTTTTTTTTTCTGAAATATGAGTAAAATTTAATTTGTTAAGTGTAATTACATGTAAGTATTTATTTACAAGTGTAAAATTTACATGTTGTTTCATTTATTTATACAATTTTTTTTGGATATAATGTTGTGTAAAGTAAATGGATACGTTGTTTTCTGAGGTGGGGACTGGCAAGGTGAGGGCCCACCTCACGTGTTTTTTTTTATTTTAAAAAATTAAGCAAAGAGACGGTTAGTGTCAGATCGTCTCTTTGGTTGCTTAAGAAATCATTTTCTAAACATAAGAAACCGGTTTTTTGATGAAATCCGGATCCCTCTTAGCATATGAATTAAAAGAGACCGGGGTTTTATTTACAACCGGTCTCTTGAAAAGGTTTAAGAGACGCAAAAATTAACCGGTCTCTTTTAGCTACAGAGCCCTCTCACCTAGAGAACCGGTTGTTGTTGGCGGTCTCTTTGGTGTTTTTTTAACGGTCTCTTTAGGCTTTTTTGTAGTAGTCGTTTTTCAACGCATATACACCTCCTCACTCCCATTCACACTCCTTACTCTTTCACTCCTCTTCTCTTGAGGATCGAACTCGTTACCTTAAGTCACCAAGAGGCGCACCCAACCTCTCCAAACACAAAACTTTTATACATGCTCTCGGATAATTTATAATATGTAAAAGAAATTTAGAGACGGATTCAAAATCATCACTTAATTAGCAACGATTTAAAATATCGTCTTAAATTTAGAAGAAACGGATGTTTTAAATCCGTCTCTAATAATAGTGTGCTTTGTAATTCGTCCACTACTTTTAGTGACGGATTGAAATCCGTCACAAATAGCAACGGATTTACAAATCCGTCACTAAATAGGCAAACTGATTTAAAAATTGTCACTATAGTGACGGATTAAAATCCGTCACTAATAGTGGGACGGATATAAAATCCCATCACTCAAACTTAAGTGACGGATTTAAAATCCGTCACTAATTATTTTGACGGATTTAAAATCACGTCACTAATTTATTAACGGGATTAAATATCAAAGGTGTGGTGCAAAGTACGTTAAGTGACGGATTTAGAAATCCGTCACGTAATTTAGTGACGGATTAAATACAAGTGTTGGACGGAGGCAAATACTTAGTAGCGGATTTAAAATCCGTCACTAAATTAGCACACGGTTTAAACATCCGTCACTTATTTAGGTGACGGACTTAAAATCGTCACATAATTTAGTGACGGAGTGAAAAAATCGTCACTAAAATTAGATACGGATTTTAAATCCGTCACTAATTTAGGCGGACTTAAAATCCGTCACTAATTTAGTTGACGATGAAAAAATCGTCACTAAAATTTAGATACGATTTTTAAATCCGGTCACTAATTTAGTGACGGAATAAAAAATTCGTTGCTAATTTTTTTTAACGGATTTTTAAGTTTTCTGTCTCTAATTAGGAACGGTATTATATCCGTCACTTGAATCCGATCGCTATCCTTGTTTTTTTGTAGTGGAAATTTATTGGTGGTAGGTGGCTGGGTGGGGGTAGGGTGAATGAATATTGAGAAATAAATTTCAGTTTTGCAAAGAGTGTCCATGTGTGACTGTTCAAGCCATAAGAATTACTCAAAAAAAAAGTACTCCTCGTTTCTTTAGTGGCAACAAATGAATTTTCACGTATTTAAAGGAAGAGTTTAACAATGTAAACGAGCAAATTAATCAAAGAAAATTTAGCACAATGAAGTTATAATCGCATTCTTCATTGTGTTAAAATAACTTTGAAAATTTTGCTTGTTTACATTGTTAAATCTCTTCCTTGAAATACGTAAAAATACCTTTGTTTCCACTAAAACGAATCGGAGGAAGTATGACATTTTGCAAGAATGTAAGCCGTGCCTTTTTTTAAAAAATTATAGATGTACAAATCTCTACATGTTATATTATACATAATAATAACTTACAAAACAATCCACATAAAATAAAGTTTTTATATAATTCATTTTACTACCACTATTAGACAAAACACATGATATGAAAGATTATCACTGTAAAATTGTAGCTAATTGTATGTGTTAATTAGACTCAACACAATCGTTCATTACATAATTAATTAGGACTCCCTTACGGATTTTCTTGGACACTATTGTCTTTACAACACTTACAGCCTTGGTTAAACTTAAACCATTTACATATAGTAGTCCAAAATGAACCACAATATGTAATGACAATACACCAATATGTAATTTCAACGTCATAATATGTAACTAAAACTCTCTTCACATTAACTTTCATTTGAGTATAGCACATAATTGAWCGCATACAAAATGGACTCAGGTAATCTTTGATGAACCATCGGTGCATGAACAAGATTAGCAAAGAGMAAATAACACATGCTAGACATCTGTTAAAATGTGAAGGCCTTCCTTGATTTTCTCACCATCATCAATATATGCCATTGTATTTGTTGTCATATGAATTGGCAACGTAAAGAAATAGCTTTGCAGTTGAAAATTTTAGTTGGCATATATCAAATATAACCATGCAATGTAACTAATCATGCTATATAAGTCATTGTAAACATAACTAAAAAATAATTACAACAAAACATCAATTAAAAGATGTATTATATATTTATATTTACTTATCTTTATATCTTTTGCCCAATTAGCACTATATCCTATCAGTGGTATCAGAGCTAGTACGATCAAGAAGGCTCTAACACGATTTCCGCAAAGTTAGAAATATTTCATAAAAAAATCATATTGTCTAAAAAAATGGCATTTACAAGCACAATAAACCAACAACAAGTTCCACTATTCAATGGTAGCAATTATGAATATTAGAGCATTAGAATGAAGATTGTCTTACACGCATTTGGCGTATGGGAAGTTGTTGAGACAGGTATACCAACAACTAAACCAGATGAAGGGGAATCTAGTGTAGGAGGAGTTGATTGGCAAAAAAAGGATGCCGAAGCCTTAGCCAAAATTTACCTCGCTACTACTGACTCAGTTTTTCCTCGAATAATGAATGCTACCTCAGCAAAAGAAGCATGGGATACCTTGAAAAGCGAATTTCAATGGACCGAGAGGATGAAAACTGTCAAATTACAATCTCTTCAACTTGAGTTTGATAATTTGCAAATGAAAAAAGATGAAAGCGTAAAAGATTACTCTGCAAGAGTAATATAAATTGTGAATCAGTTGAAAGCCATGGGCCAAGATATAACTGATCAACGAGTTGTGCAAAAAATGTTATTAACTTTGTCACCAAAGTTTAATACGGTTGCACAAATAATTGAAGAAGCAAAAGATATCACAATATTATCTCTTGCGGATTTTCTTGGATCTTTACAAATTCATGAACAAAGAATGATTATTAGAAATAGTGAAACAACGTCAGAAGGTCCAGAGGGAGCTTTCCAATCAAGGCATAATTCCTCATCATTGAAACCTTATAATAATCCAAGAGGGAATTTCAAGAGAAGAATTCATACAACAATAGAGAAACAAATCAACAAGGTAAATTTCCTCCTTGCAAAATCTGCAAGAAAACAAATCATGAAGAAAAGAATTGCTGGCACAAGGGAAAACCACAATGCAATCATTGCAAGAAATTTGGTCATACTGAAAATATTTGCAGGTTTAAGAAGCAACAAGCAAGCGTTTCAGAGACAATTGATGAAGAAGGCTATCTATTCTATGCTAATCAAAACAAAACTATGAAGAAAGATGATTGGATTATAGATAGTGGATGCACAAATCATATGACAAAGCAATGTGAAATTTTCACTAACATTGACACGTCCATTAAAATCGCTATAAAAATGGGTAATGGATCGATGGTGAAGTCTGAAGGTAAAGGCACAATCGCTGTTCAGACAAAACAACGGACAAAGTTCATTAAAGATGTTATTTATGTCCCTAGCTTAAATCAAAATTTACTAACGATTTCTCAAATGGTTCAAAATGGATATTCCATCCATTTCAAGAATGAGTGATAGGATGCACAATATTGGATCAACAAAAAAATCAAGTTGCTAATATTAAGATGAAACATAAATGTTTTCCATTATATTGGGAATATGAAGGAAAAGAAAAGGCAATGCAAGCTCAAGGAGATGAAGCTACATGACTATGGCATAAACGCTTTGGTCGTAGTAACTTTCAGAATCTAAAACTTCTTTCACAAAAAATATGGTGAGGGGTATACCAACTATGTCAAACATAATTGGTGTTTGCGCTGGTTGTCAGCTGGGAAAAATGACAAGACAACCATTTCCGAAGGGACTTTCACGAAGAGCAACAAAGAAATTACAACTCGTACATACATATGTATGTGGTCCAATGAGAACTCCTTCTCTTGATGATTGCAAATATTTCATCTCATTCATCGATGACTATTCTCGAATGACATGGGTATATTTCATGAAAGATCGTTCGGAAGTCTTTAAAATATTTAATAAATTCAAGAATTATGTTGAGAAAGAAAGTTCTGCAGAAATAATGAATCTCAGAAGCGACAATGGCACAGAGTATACCTCGTCGGAATTCAACAAATTTTGTGATGCAGAAGGTATACATCATCAATTTATTGTTCCATACACACCACAACAGAATGGTGTGACGAAAAGAAAGAACAGAACTGTCATGGAAATGGCAAGATCAATGCTCAAGGATAAGGCAATGCCTAACAAGTTTTGGGCTGAAGTAGTTTATACATCTGTGTATCTTCAAAATCAACTCTTAACAAAAGCAATAGAAGGTCGAACACCAATTGAAGCATGATCTGGATATAAATAATCTGTAAGTCATTTAAGGGTGTTTGGATGCATATGTTATTTTCATATACCTGATCAAAAGCGTCACAAACTTGTTGATAAAGCTACAAAAGGAATTTTCCTTGGCTATAGTTCTCAATCTAAAGGATATAGAGTATATAACCCATATACTCATAAAGTACAAGTTAGCAGGGATGTAATCTTTGACGAAGGTGCATCATGGAATTGGGAGGAAAATGACATTGATAAAAGATATGTGACACTACCATTAGAACAGTAACAACAACAACAACAACAACCTACACCTCAGATATCAATTCCAGTTAATCAGACAGGTGAACACTCGCAGGAGGAGCTCGACAGTAATGAGCCAAATTCGCATGGTTTTGACTATGGTAGCTCTACGGAATCACCTCCAATGAGAACACACAAAATCTCTGACATATATGACACAATTGAAAGAATCCCAGATCTTGATCTTGAACAGTGTGAGTTTTGTTGTCTTACAACTCATGAACCAGTAAATTATGAGAAAGCTTCTCAATATGAAGAATGGAGAGCTGCTATGAAAGAAGAAATTCGCATGATTGAGGAAAATCAAACTTGGGAATTGCAAGATAAACCACCTAACAAAGATGTCATTAGTGTAAAGTGGATATTCAAAACAAAACTCAATCCAAATGGCTCAATTCATAAGCACAAAGCCAGGTTATTAGTAAAAGGATATTCACAACAATTTGGCATTGATTATAATGAGACATTTGCTCCGGTGTCAAGACTAGATACCGTTAGAGTAATTCTTGCTCTAGCCGCACAACGAAAATGGAAAATTTATCAACTTGATGTCAAGTCAGCTTTTTTAAATGGATTTCTTGAGGAAGAAATCTATATTAAACAACCTCCGGGTTTTGTAGTGAAAGGTAAAGAAGTTAAAGTACTGAGGCTAAAGAAAGCTTTATATGGGCTCAAGCAAGCTCCACGAGCATGGTATAGTCGAATTGATGGTTACTTTCTACAACAAGGATTTAAAAGGAGTCCAAATGAAGCAATGTTATACACAAAAATGGATGGAACTACTGGAAACAATCCAACAATGATAGAAGCATTTAAGCAAGATATGATGAAGCAATTTGAAATGACTGATCTTGGTCTAATGAATTACTTTCTTGGCATGGAGATTGACCAAACAGAAGAAGGTATTTTCATAACTCAAAAGAAATATGCTGAAAACATCTTAAGAAAGTTTAAGATGGAAAATTGCAATCGGAGACCACCCCTTTAGCTCAGAATGAGAAGTTAAGCAAGGAAGATGATTATGAAGATGTTGATAGTAAACAATACAGAAGCATAATTGGAAGTTTGTTATATCTTACAGCTACAAGACTTGATATGATGTATGCAGTAAGCATTCTAGCAAGGTTTATGCAAAAACCAAGCCAGATACACTTACAAGCAATCAAGAGAGTTCTTCGTTATCTAAAAGAAACCTTGGATTATGGAATATGGTACACGCCCATTAAAAATTCAGAACTAATTGGATATTCAGACAGTGACTGGGCTGGATGTGTAGATGATATGAAAAGCACATATGGATATGTATTTTCACTAGGAAATGGAGTACTTTCTTGGTTAAGCCAAAAGCAAGATATTGTGGCTCAATCAACTGCAGAAGCTGAATATATTGCAGTATGTGCAGCTGCAAATCAAGCAATTTGGCTAAGAAGAATCTTATCAGAAATGGGTGAAGTTCAAAATCAGGCTACAAAGATATTTTGTGATAGTAAATATGCTATTGCTATTGCTAAGAATCCAGTGCTTCATCGAAAGACTAAACATATAAAAATAAAATATCACTTTGTCCATGAAGTTGAAAGTGCAGGAAAGATCAACTTAATTCATTGTTCCTCAGAAGAACAACTTGCTGATATATTCACAAAAGCTCTTTAGAAAACAACTTTCGAGCACTTGAGAGAAAAGCTTGGCATTCAAAGGAAGTTCTTCAAGGAGGAGTGTTAAAATGTGAAGGCCTTCCTTGATTTTCTCACCATCATCAATATATGCCAGTGTATTTRTTGTCATATGAATTGGCAACGTAAAGAAATAGCTTTGCAGTTGAAAAWTTTAGTTGGCATATATCAAATATAACCATGCAATGTAACTAATCATGCTATATAAGTCATTGGAAACATAACTCAAAAAGTATTACAGCAAAACATCAATTAAAAGATTTATTATATATTTATATTTACATATCTTTATATCTTTTGCACAATTAGCACTATATCCTATCAACATCCAATCCAAGGAGTGATGTTGATGGTGGTAACATATGTCCCCATCAGGAAAGTCAAAAGAGTTGAATAAAAGGATAGTTGGAGCAACAATATGCTTGGGTCCACCAACAATATTGTCTCTTTTTTGTTTTGCGTGGTCATGATCCACAAGAGACAAAATAAAACCAACATTGAAAAGCATAATGCTAAGGAGTTAGAGAGCATAAAAACCTGAAAGGCGACTTCTTTAAGTAGAATAGGAGTGCCACCATTATCTTTTGATCCACCGGGCACTGTAAAACCTGCAGTGAATGACACAGTTGCTAAAAGAGCAGCTATCACACCTATTGTGCTAATGTAAGTATCAATCTTCTTCATTGGCACGCCATACATGCTTCGTCGACCAACTAATAAATCTTCCTTCCATAGAAATTCTTCAAACTATMAACAATAATTGCACATATACTTCATATTTTAATTCTTTAGTAAACGGAAAATAATTAAAAGGAAAATTTGTCAACAACTACCCACTTTTTGTTCAACTTTGAAAACAACTACCCACTTTTTTTTAAAAAAAAAAAACAACTACCCACTTTTTATCAAATGTTTGTGAACCACGACCRCTTAACGGTTTTTCAATAACACCATTAACTCTCTCCCTTCCAACCACAACTGATCTAGGATTCTGGAGCTTGATTGCTCAACAGAAATGGTTAGAAGCAGAATATTAGAAATAGAGAGAAGATTCGAGAGGAATTARGAGAGAAAGAGGAAGAAGAAGATTTTATTATTGTATGAATCCTTATTACAGAGCAGAGATCACTACTTATATGATGTAGTGAGAGCTCACAAACAATTATGATGGCAATGTTAGGTAGTTACAAGTAGTTACAGGTTGTTACAAGCTTAACTACAACCAACTAACTTTCCCGCCATTTCTAACTAACCTAATAGCCTTATCATACCTCCCCTTCTCAAATAAGACTTGACCTCAAGTCTGGGATACATGAAGGACAAAGTCAGGAAATGATTGCTTAAAAACATCAGCATTGATCCATGTGGCTTCATACGCAGGGCAACCTGCCGAATGAACGAGGAATTGTTGTTGTAGGAGAGCATCTAAATGGACAGTCCTGGTCTGTAAAATAGTTGCTGGTAGGAGAGAATGATCAGAATTGTCATTCCAATCAGGCACGGTAATAGTAATATATGGAACACCTTGGAAAGCCTTTAATTGTGAAACATGAAAGACATTATGGATTTTGGAGGAAGTAGGAAGTTGTAGCTTATAAGCAACATTACCAATAACAGACAACACCTTGAAAGGGCCATAGTACTTTGGTCTTAGCTTATTGTTAGACCTATGTTGCAATGACATCTGTCTGTAAGGGTGTAGCTTTAACCAAACCCAATCACCCACCAAAAAACTTCTTTTTGACCTCCTTTTATCTGCAGAAACCTTCTTCCTTGAAGTAGCTCTATTGAGATGGAACTTTACCATAGCAATCATCTGCTCTCGCCTCACCATACTCCTATCAACAGCATGAACAGGAGAATCCCCAGCCAAATAAGGAAGATGCAAAGGAGGTTGCTGGTTATACACAATTTCATAGGGGGTAATGTTGGTAGCTGTGTGGATATGGGTATTATACCACCATTCAGCTAGGCAACCACATGCACCAATCTTTAGGAGTATCATTACACATACACCTGAGATATGTCTCTAAACACCTATTCACCACCTCTGTTTGTCCGTTAGATTCAGGGTGGTAGGCAGAAGATAATTTGAACTCAGTTCCATGTAATGAGATTATACCCTTCCAGAATTGACTCAAAAACATTGAGTCCCTATCACTAACTATTGACCTAGGCCAACCATGTAGCTTGAAAGCATTGTCTAAGTAAGCTTGGGCAACTTGAACTGCAGTGAAGGGATGAGAGAGGGGAATGAAATGAGCTGCTTTACTGAACCTATCCACCACAACATAGATAACTTCCTTTCCCAATGATTTTGGCAACCCAGTGATGAAATCCATAGACATATCAACCCACACTTCCTCAGGTATCGCTAAAGGCTGTAATAAACTAGGCTTAGCAGATGTGTCATATTTGTTAGCTTGACAAGTCTTACAAATCTTGACCATTTGTCAAACATCCTTGGATAGACCCTTCCAAAAGAAAAGATCCTTGATTTTGTGGATGGTMGCATCCCTACCAGAGTGACCTCCTTCAGGAGAGRCATGATGCCATAGGAGAATATTGGTTTTTAATTAGGCATCTGGACCAACCACAATTTTGCCTTGCATTCTAATCAATCTCTGAGAGAGACTGTATCCAGATATCTGCTCCCTATTCTGTAACTTGCTGAGTAATKATATAAATTCAGCATCAAGAGTGTAACTTTTCTRGATGTCTACTTGTATATCAGAAGAGACCAAAGAAATAGCCATGTAGAGAAATTCAGCTCCTATCATTCTGGATAAGGCATCAGCTGCACCATTGACTTTGCCTTGCTTGTAATGGATTTCATAACTAAAACCCATTAACTTAGAGAACCACATCTGTTGGAAAGGGGTAGAGATTTTCTGCTGTAATAGCCATTGTAAACTCTTTTGATCAGTCCTAATAATAAAATTATGGTCACTGCTCAAATATTGCTCCCATTTTTGCACAACAAACACAACTGCCAAGAGCTCTTTCTAATACACAGAGAGTGATTGCCACTTAGGTCCAAGAGCCTTGCTTATAAAAGCCAGAGGGTGATCATCTTGCATGAGAACTGCACCAAATCCCTTCTGAGAAGCATTAGTATCTACCACAAATTTCTTAGAAAAATTTGGAAGGGCCAATACTGGGGTAGAAGTGAGAGCTTTCTTCAAGGTATCAAAAGTTGCCTGAGCTTCTTCATCCCAATGGAAGACACCTTTCTTCAACAAATTAGTGAGAGGCTTTGATATAATTGCATAGCCTTTGACAAACTTCCTGTAGTATCTAGTTAAGCATAAGAATCCTCTCAACTCCTTGACATTGGAAGGAACTGGCCAACTACTAACAGTAGAGACTTTGTCASGATCAGTCTGGATTCCTGCACCAGAAATTAGATGCCCCAAGTAATGAACCTGATTAGTTGCAAAGACACATTTACTCTCCTTGATAAATATGCATGTGTTTAACAGCCATGAGCTCAAACACTAATGCTATATATTTCAAATGATCCTGGAAGGAAGAGCTATAAACCAAAACATCATCAAAGAAAACTAAAACACATTTTCTGAGTTGAGATTGAAAAACATGATACATCCATTCTTGGAAGGAAGTTGGTGCATTAGATGACCAAGAATTCATAATGCCCTATGTGGGTCCAAAAAGCAGTTTTAGGGATATCCTCTTCATGCATCCTTAACTGATGATAACCAGACCTCAAATCTAGTTTAGAGAACACCACAACACCAGTTAATTCATCAATCAATTCATCTATTACARGGATAGGGAACTTGTTTTTTAAAGTTTTCCTATTGAGCTCCCTATAATCAATGCAAAGCCTCTATGTGCCATCCCTTTTTCCAACTAGCACCACTGGAGAGGCAAAGGGGCTGGACATGTGTTGAATGACACCTCTCTCAAGTAACTCATGTACAAATTGCTCAATGACATCTCTTTGTTTCAATGGATATTTGTAGGGTCTAATATTTACTGGACCTTCTCCTGGAGATAGGACAATTATGTGATCAAAAACTCCCCTGGAAGGAGGTAGATGAATGGGATCACCAAAAACCTCAGGATATTTAATTTTGAGACTTTGTAATTCAGGAATAGTGCATTGTGGAGCCTGCTATATCTGAGAAGYAGTGGAAAAGACTATGGGAGAAGGTTCCCCTATAATCATCAACAATTTAGTAGGAGTCACACCCTTCAGTTTCACCTTTTCATTTCCCAAGAAGAATTCCATAGTAAGATTATTGAAATCACAACAGATAGACCCTAGGGTACTGAGCCATTGAACACCCAAAACCATATCACAACTACCCAATGAGATAATCAACATGTCAGCAGTAAATTGTTGACCCGRCATTAACCAGGTGAATCCTGGGCACCACTGTTGACAGGGAATCTGATTCCCGTCAGCCACAGACATAGCTTAGGTTGCATCTCCTTTAAAGAAATGCCTAGCTTAATAGCTGTAGATTCACCTAGGAAGTTATGTGTACCTCCTGAGTCAATGAGCACATTAAGGGGTTTACCATTCACTATGCCTGTAACCCTCATTGTTTGGAATGAATTGCTACCAGCAAATGCATGAACAGAAATATGAGGTTCTTCCAAGACAGACTCAACATCAGGCTCTTACAGTTCCTATTTATCCTCCTTAGTAACCTCCTCATCAAGACTCTGAATGGGACCAATCTCCACTGTATACAATTGGGGTTCTTTGAATTGACATACACATGACCTCTCTATAATGGTTTATCAAAATAGTAACAAAGGCCTTTAGCCATCTTCTCAGCTCTGACATCAGCAGGGATATGTCTATAGGGTTTAGTATGTTGATTGTGTTGAATCTTGTTGGAATTAGTTGTAGAAGGAACCATGGCGGTGGATGGAGTGGGTAATCGAGGTGATTTTTGAGCCTCTGAAGAAAAAATAGAAGATGGATTTTGGTTCTTTTGTGGATAAAATGGTCTGGTGGTTCTTGGAAGTGCTGGTGGATTCAAGGCAACTAGATGCTCCTCCTGCAGCCTAGCATACTCAATGGTTTCATTAATGGAAGTGGGTTTGAAAGCTTTGACAAAGGGTTTGAGAGTAGGCTTTAATCCTCCAATAAAACTTCCCAACAAGTAAGGTTCAAATAGAAAATAGTTGTTTTGCTGCATTAATGATCTCAAGTTCTCAAGAGCATCAATATACTCCTCTAATGTAGCATTCTGACTCAATTTATTAAATTGTTCAATCATATTCATATTATCACCATCCTTAAATCTAGCAGTGACATCTAAAATGAAATCATCCCATGCTACATCCCTTCTTACAGCCAAATAACTAGAAACCCAAGACTCAGCAGTATCAATCATGTGTAAGGAAGCTAAGTCTACCTTTTGTTCATCACAAATTTTGCAAAAATTGAAGTACCTAACACATTCCTTGATTCAAGATCTTGCAAGAGACCCATTGAACTTAGGAAATTCAAGTTTTGGAGCCATACCTTTCATGGTGTTACTTCTCTCAGAAAACTCATAATGTGGAGTTGAAGGAGAATGAGGATGATGCTGATTGTGTTGAATATCTCTTACAGCTTGCCTCAGCTCATGCATTGCTCGAGCTTGCTCCTCCATTTTCTACTCCAATGACTTGACCTGGTCCTCCATTGCTCTTCTTGTGATAGGCACCAAAATTCAGCAAACTCCCTAGAAAAACTACAATGAATCACAACAATAGCAAAGGAAATTGAAGTATCTTTGGATGAAAATGTGGTTGAAGCACTATATCAAATAGTAGGTGGGTATTGTGAAAATGGAAAAAAATGGTGGAATGGTGGCTTAAATCAAGTGGCTTTGATACCAAGATGATATAGGACCTCAACGGATATAGGATTCTGGAACTTGATTGCTCGACATAAATGGTTAGAAGCAGAATATCAGAAAGAGARAGAAGATTAGAGAGGAATTAGGAGAGAAARAGGAAGAAGAAGATTTTATTATTGTATGAATCCTTATTACAAAGCAGATATCACTACTTATATGATGTAGTGAGAGCTCACAAACAATTTTGCTGGCAATGCTAGGTAGTTACAAGTAGTTACAAGCWTAACTAYAACCAACTAACTTTCCCGCCATTTCTAACTAACCTAACAGCCTTAGCATTACCACCATCTTCTCAATGGCTCCCAACGTTGACCTTACATTAATTTTTTATTTTTATTCCACCATTTTGATTTAGGTCGACGTACTCAATTCCATTGGTTTGGGGCCTTTGTAGTTGTTGCTTGTTGTGGTCATCGAAAATTTAATGGTGATAATGAATGTTAAGCTTAATGGGGTTTGTTTGTTGTTGAAGTGGAATTGAGGAGCACATAGTGACTACTCGTACAACAAATGTAAAATGGAGATGAGATGATTGAGGAACAAAAAAAAGGGGAAGAACCAAAACGAAAAAGGAAAAAAATGAGGCCAACGTCGAAATCTAGATAGTAGTTGTAGATACCTACATTTGTCCCTAGCCCAAGATGGCAATTGATAAGACACCCCTCAGAACACACAAGTCAAATCGAGAGAGCTAAGACCCTAAAAAGCCTTAAAAAAAAAAGGCAAGTTCCCTTACACCAAGCACCTCTTCCARGCATTTAGCACCTCAAAAAGTAATTTTAAATTTTAAAACAATTTTAACTTATTTTAAACAGTTTTCTAGAATTTTTCAGAATTTTTCTAAGCATTTTTTGYATTTTTTCGAAGTTTCCGACAATTTAATTAATTTTGCAATAATTAATTAAATTATCAAAACAGCTCCAAAATTCACCAAATTTTAACACAAAATATTAAATTNGCATTTAGCACCTCAAAAAGTAATTTTAAATTTTAAAACAATTTTAACTTATTTTAAACAGTTTTCTAGAATTTTTCAGAATTTTTCTAAGCATTTTTTGYATTTTTTCGAAGTTTCCGACAATTTAATTAATTTTGCAATAATTAATTAAATTATCAAAACAGCTCCAAAATTCACCAAATTTTAACACAAAATATTAAATTYCACAAGGAATTTTGACATATTTATTTCCATAATTTTTCAATTTATGGTTTAATATTTACAAATTTCTTAAGCAAAAACGCAAAACCGAGCAAAGCAAGCCATCCCAGGATATTTTGCCTCGACACAAGCGTCCCGAGGAAGCCAAATATCCCGAGAATCGCAATATAATCAGCAACAATCGTATAAAATCACGCACGTATTTTATTTGATTTTATCACGAATTTATTTCATTACGATCTCGCTATTTAAGGCAAAACGAATCAGCCAAAATGAAGTAAATACTGGGCACAATTACACCCAAATCTTACCTCTTTTGGATGATTTCGACCCTTGCCTATAAATACGATACCCCCTCYACTTTGCAACGATCTTTGGACGGTCATAACCTTTCTCTCTCTCGTCCAAACTCTCTCTCACTCCAATACTCTCTCACAAATACATTCAAATACATTTAAACACTCTTTCGCATTAGATCTAGGAGGTTTTCAAGGGTTCTAAGGTCGACAAGGGTTCCTAAGGGTCCGAAGCTACGTCCTTGGTTCTCGACATCGTGTTGCGAGGTAGGTTTGAGGCCAACGTCTCAATTCTAAACCCCCTTTTGCATGCTTGTTTAGAGATTCGACTTTCTATGTGAATTTGCATGTAATACTGACTAATAACAACTTGGMAATTCAAATTAAAAGCAATCTTAAGGCATAACTTTCAATTCCTTGCACGAGTGCTTGCATGCTTGTCTCACACC
>SNQN01008826.1:7442-27650 GCA_008642245.1 Bassia scoparia | reverse complement strand
CACCATGTTCTATAGAGGCTATATTGGCACATTCAGCTGGATTCCGACGGTAGCGCTGGCAGATTCCTGCAAAAACTGAGCTGGACTATATAAGGAAGACGTACTGTTGAGATGTAAATTTTGTTATCGCATTTGGTTGCAACTCTGTTATATCTCTGCAGTAGTTTTGCATTTTTGTATTTATACGCACCATTGTGTGGTAGTGTGTGAACCCAGAACCTAGAAGTACGTACTTTTCTTATAGTCATTTGGGCTGTTATTGAAGTATCTTCGCCCTACATGAATCGCGTGCTCTGTGATGCCTGCATAGTGTCTCGCGTCCTCCCCGCCACCTAGCCAACCCTTCTATAGATCGCGTACAGTGTGGATCACGTGTGATGATGCGGTGGATCACCGCTCAAGGATGTACCCCTCTGTCTTGGCTTGACAAGGTGGGCTGCTAAGTTGGCTTCCAAAGGAGGGTTTATCCACGGCAGCTCTGAAACACGCAAGCAGTGAGGATGAGTAGTCATCGCTGACGCCTTTCGCTTTAGTATGTATCTTTGGGTCAGTGGTTGAAAATGGATGGAGAGAGACATTTAATTGTTGGTCGGTTTCAAAGAGTAGTCACACAAAACAAAAAACGCTATACTGTCAATAAAGCACATAACTCTATGAATTCATTCGGGCGAGATAGAGTGTTGTCGCACAAGTAGCCACACAAAATCTCCATTTACTTATTTATAAGATGATGATTGAAAGGGCGTCCATGATGTTCCTAATAGCCAATTAAAATTAGAGTCTCTGTTGTAGTTGCAGTGTTTCATTAGATCGACTGGCCCCGGATTCCGGTAAGTCGATGCTGCTCAGGGTTGTCGATTGAGGTATGAGTCTTGCTTATCCACAATCTTGATCTCACTTTGACTAGGGTATTTCGCTCTTAGTTTTGGTAATCCATGTGAGGGTCTGTCTTGAACTCTCATGAGGGAGTCTGGCACTTGTGTGCTTCCCATATGTAGTTTGTAATGAGGACTATCCGGTTGAGATCTATCTTTGTTGACTTGAGGATCTATTGAAAGTCCGTTGGCCTGTCTGACAAGAGCAGATGTTCAATTGTGCCGATAATCTTCCTTCACAAGACTGGCTAAAGCGAAACAGCTGCATGTACGAACCTCGACTGACCCATCTTGCTTCGCCTTTTGACATGCGTCAGACGATGGGGAAGGAAAATCGAATTTGTAACACATTAGCTAGCGATTCTCAATGTTTTTGTTATGTATTCCTTCGATCGTCAGAGTGGTCCAGTATTCATGCTCCTAATTAGAATCTCAAAGGCGCACTCTTGAATTTGCTATATTTCGATAGGCCTCTGAAATAGATCATGATTGAACGTTACGCGAGCCGCAAGACAAGTGTGTGCTAATATGCACCGAACTCGCCTGCCAGATGATCAAGTTATATTGGACTTGACTCTAGTAGAACAGGCTACACCTACTAGAGCAGAGTATGAGAAGATAAGTGTATACAGAATCCCTGTATCTAACAGCTATTTTGGGAAAGGGGTTGGGTGATGCCCCTAGCAGCTTATGCATCTTATATGTGAGTGAGATCAATTGATATAGGCACTTAGATTTTAGCCTACTTAGACTTATTTGTTGACATCTACTTAAGACTTGACGATTACGACGTGTATTTACCATGATTAACACTATAACAGTGGTTATCGCCTCGGGTAAATCTGCCAGGGCACCAGTATAGTACTAATTGTGGGCTTAAGGGACTACAAGTCGACTTAAGGACTCGTTTTGGTAGTTAATCATCGTAAAGACTGTTTAGGATTAGGCTATACTATCGGTGAAAAGCACCAACTGCCTGTGCTAACTATACGTTCCCTGCCAAGTGGATAGACTTAATCTAGAGTAGATAACGGTATCGCTCGTAGGAAAGAGTAGCAATTTTTCAACACATTATAAAGCGGAAAGTACACAACTATATTCCAGTCTACCTGTGTTGTTGTGTATGTTTTGCGTTGGCACAGGTAGCTTGTGAATGTAAAACAAAGCAATTATCGGGGATCTTGCGGCAGATGGCTTACAATGTAAGTATGTCTTCTTGAAATGTAGGGAGTGATGGTAACTTGAACAAAACATTGTATATACATATTAGAAAAGAAACGAAGCGGGTTGCTCAGAACTCTCATTCATGGCTCGACGATTGGAGCGCAATACAAGATAGATGGAACATAATGTGTGAATCTGGTAGTATTAGCATAGCCCTCGCTCAGACTGTTGAGTGTGTATTTATTAAGTCGCGGGCCCTAGAGTCTGTGCTCTGTGTAAATGTTTTCATTAGAGCACTACGTGTCAGATAAAATCGAGCCAGTGTGCTTTTTATCTTCGTCCCACGAGCTATTGTTGGTTGACTGTTTTAGGGGGCCCCGAGCTGTCCCTCTATGTGTTCGGGCCCGTATATAGCGGGCGCCTTGCTTACGAATAGGGGTCTTTTATGGTTACTGGCATTGACACTTCGGGTTGCTTGCGTGGAGATGAGGGCCACAATAAATCAACGTCTGCACGTATGAGTGCGTTGGGGTATGTATATGTTTCGCTGCATGTAGTGTGAATAAGAAAAGCCGTGAGTCGCAACACCACATTGCTATTACAACTTCATTTAATTCTTTACGTTGAAAACTTTGTAACAAAAACAAATGGTTAGAGAGACCTTAACTAATGCTTTGAATGAGGGGCTTCGAAGCTTGGATGCTCGTGAAGGGAGGACCTTGCAAGGCTGAATTGTGATGTCTCTTGACTTTAAAGGTATGTAAGTCTCGATATAGGTGCCTATAAACCATGGCTTATTATTATCTAGCTGCTATAAGCCTGTGGGCACCCCATTGGGACCGCCCACGAACCGTTGGTTGCGCGCCACTAAAATTATATTTGCGGCTGCTCCTGTCGCGTTCTGAGTCCCACAGGGAAAACTTTTCCCTTATGCTCTTGTCAGGAATTCTTTGGTGTTATTATTGCGGGTTCGGTGGCATTGGGCTCTGCGTTGATGAAGTTCTCAGATCTGTCACACTGTGCTCGCTAATACTGCTAATAGTTATATTGTTTGTGAATTGAGCAATACATTGACAGACTTAGTCATCGCCTGTACTAATTGTCGGCCGACTCACTCGAATTCAGTCGAGCATTTGGCGATCTAGCCATTCATGAAATGATCTTTGGTTGCTTTGGTTTGACTATATTCCAGTGATCACGATTCAGCTTGATATTGCGCCAGTAAGACAATTAAACCTCTCTAGACATTGTGTCTATAGCACCTTTTAGGGAAAGTACGATGCTTATGTATTACCCACGTTATATAAAATATTAACTTATTGTAACAGTGGTGGTTCATTCGCGCTAGCCAGAAATGTGTCGCGCTCACACTAAGAGAGCTACTAGCATCATTAGTCCTATATGAGATGACTTGTGGAACCATTTGCATTAATCAAGTTAAAGAGCGATGCTCGCCTGAAAAGAAACCTCAGCCGGTGATGATGCCTCCTCATATGTGTAAATCCCTGAATTGTTTGTTTGCAACGGAGGAAAGTGATGTTTGCACAATCATATAAGCTTGTATCGTCCGGTAAAATCGTGTATGTGTTATAGCAGAAATACATTGCGCACCTAATCATGCCTCGGAATGATTAGCCCACATCAATTGGCTACTAACTGCATGGTACACGTAAAGTTTATATCGTTGAACTTGATATATTAATGCAATAAATGACAGCATATATATCACAAATAACTTCCTAGAACTGTGTGTTTACCTTGATGTGATGACTAAATATCTGCATATGCTGATAGTTTTGCAAACAAAAATCAAAGGTAGTGTTCAGCAGATAATTAGAAAATCGGGACGCTGGAAATGGAGCGTTTGAGCACTAGCGTAATGAGGTGTCCCATTCCGCCCAGAATTGCCACTGTCAAAAATAATTCGCTCTGGTACTTAAAGAAGAATTCAATATATTCAACCTAGATTAGATTGTAGGATGCTCTATAGTTACAACAATCGCAAGAGACACACGAGGTAGCGATATATCGTTAAATCGTCCTTTTGATTACTCGCTGTAATCGGGCTATACAGGCAATTCTACAAGGTGAGCGATGGAACTTGTCCCTTAGGAGAGGAAGTCGGGTTAGAGTATTTGATCAAGAGTGAGAGTATAGAGTGCTATAACTGTGCTTGTTCTTCACAAAGGATGCTGTATGGTGAGACTAAGTGCAGTTAGACTAAAAGAATGATTGAAACAATTTGAAAAAGTTTTATTATGTGAGTCTACACTATGTTTAACGACAGAGTGATTGCACTGAGCCATAATTTCTGACAGAATTAGGTAATTAAGACTTATTACACGCTTGTGGTTTGAGTGTTCACTACATGATCGGTGTTACGTCCGTAAGGACATAGAGTGCCTTGCAGTTGCAACGCGTATAGTTTATTAAGCAAGGATTGTGAAAAAAAGAGAGTGGGAGGTAAGTTGTTGTTTAAATGGCGAACGCTAAATCGGAGGAAATAGCTCAAAATCCTCTATTGTATCATACTGATCGCTTTGTGTAGAGGTGACCTCGGACAACTATCGCCAGAGTAGTGAGCGTGACCGACAAGGTTATTTTGAATCCTACAGTCGCAATCGAATTGGGCTTTAGAGTGTTTGAAGAGAGTTTTGAGAGAGAGATATGTCTCGGATCCTACTCATTTGCGAGTGTTTACTGGATGAGATGATGTCAACGTAAGATGAGAGAGTGAGGAGGAATTAGGACAGGGTCGTGGTATAGAGGCTACGTAGTGTGTGTGTCACCGGAGTAGAAGAAGGACATAAATGAGCAAGGCAGAGGCAAGATAGGCACGTATTTATAGGCACGGGGGGAAAACGAGGGAAACAACCTGCGATAATCTAGGGTACGCTCGATGTGATCTACTAGGAGCTGCGAGTCCTGTGCTAACTAAGTCTAGATGCTATTTTTTAGTATACTGAAGCAGGTGGCCTAGATAATAGATCTTGGTTCCGCAAGAGAAGGGGTCCAGGTTCTGGAGAGTGTTAAGGCTTTGAATAGACGCTTAGCTCTTTGAAGGAGTCTGGAACGTCTAATGATTATTGACGCTCAGGCCTCTGCGGTATATGAACGGACAGAATGTCGCGGCTCGCTAGAAGGAGAATGATCTATAGGATTGGGTATGCTAATATTCGCGACAAGAGCTGACACGGCTAGATATGTGGAAGATTGAGACTACCTCAGTAGACTGTGCAAGGATGGGGGCATCCGTCACAACGGCGTAAAAGGAGTGGAGAGCTTCCTCTGGGGTAGCTAAGGATGCATAAAAAGGTGACCTAGCCCTATTATGGACCGCAGAGAGGAGAGAGTGAATAGGAGTATGGTGTTATTTTTGTTTGTATTCCATCTATTATCTGCGTTGTAGATAAAATTCATGTGCTGTTATTAAAATATTGACTGAGTTTATAATGTAAAGGAATTCTGTGATAGCGCACGAAGACATGTCTTAGTATGACAATGATCCAGATAAAGTGAAAACTATGGAACATGAGTGTAGTATAAATTCACTGTGGTTGCATTAGGTAGTTGCTCGAATTTAAATTACAGTAGTAAATAAATTTCAGAACGAAACTTGTTGGAAAGTAGGTTGTTTTATAGATCACTACCGTAGATATTTACTTTTGAGCAATATGTATTGAGAGAAAATTTAATGTCAGATACCAAAATTCCAAATATGCTAGCTAAACAGTGAAGCATAGATTGTTCAACCTTGAGTGAAACTGTAGAAAATAATCCAAATAAAACAAGTAAGGGCAATTACTTGTATTATTAGTTGGCAACAATGATTTGTGCGCTCAGCGCTGTTCTAATGATTGTCGTTCCTACGCGTTGTACAGTATTGCGTATAATGTGAATCCCGAAGACTACCATGGACCACAGTCGTATTTCAAACTTTTGGTGAAGTTTCCTATTGCCACAGTGCACTATGCTCTTTATAATTTTTCGTGATTTCTGCAGCAGGCAAGTAGGGTGCGGCGCGTATGTGATATAGCCTGTAGTGATCTTCCATGTAGTCATTGATTTACTTCTGATGGGCGAGCACTAGGTCTTATTTAGGTGTAGTTATGGGCGCAGAGCCTATTAGGAATCACTCACAGCGTTAATAATGTAGCATGTACAGCACTATTATCATGTTCAGTATGAACTTCCTTGACATTATTTTAGTGGTAAAAAGATCTTCTTTACGATGTAAGGATCTGCGCAATCTTTTATATTCTCCCTCTCCAATGACAGAAAAACTCATTAAATTGCCTCGAGGATTACAAGTATCACTTTCTATATACTGCCTGAAGTGGGTCTTCTGTCTTATAGATAAACCTTAAAAGTCACGAGTGTCTTTTGACTGCCTGGTGAATAATCTTGACTCGCTCGATAAAGAGTACAACACAAGTAAAAGGTTCAATTGAAGAAATATGTAACCTTGACATTGCATAATAAACCTTTTTTCATGAGAAGTTATTGGCTGGATGAACACATTGACATGTCTCTTATAGGCATGGTCTTCCTTTAGGGAACAAGTACTCTGCTGCATCGATGTAAAAGCACAATGATGTTTTCACAAATCCACGCTAACACAATTCCATACTAAAAAAGGAAGATTATCTGCCATTATTTTCTGTGGAGTTGGATTCGCTTTCTAAAGGCTACAATGCTCGTAGAGATGGATCTCTCTCGATTAAGAAGTACTAAAAGGTTTTGAGTACTAGCAATCTTACAAAACTTTATTATGAATAACAGCACAAGTATATAATGTAGCCGAGTGATAACGGATCCACACAACGTGAAGCAAGCATAATCAGCTAAGGAAAGCAACATACATGATCTTGGCTGAAGATGTGCGGTTATATGGTTGTTGAGTGAACTTAACGTCTGGTTGTTTCTGTAACCTTTGATATTCTCCTTGAGTTCCTATGACAGAAATTCAGAAATCATCACACATCTCTGGTTCACCTTGAAAGTGGGTGCCGTCTTGTCACAATGATTTTGTGAGGCACCCAAATGATCAAGCATTAGGTGTAATAGAAGATGGATGTATTGTTTGTAATTTCTTCTTTAATTTTCAGATTGAGAGCCATGAATTCTTCCCAAAACTCTTATATGGTCTTGTTATGCTTGGTTGGGAGATCTCAGCAGATAGATCGTTCACGCTAGCATCTGCATTATATCGGACCCATTTTTGTGTTATTAGAGTGACATGCTCCTATGACTGCCCACAGGAGTGACTCGAAATTGTAAAGTGATAGATCCCCTCCCAATCTTCAGCTCTGTGGCGGGACGCTAGGATACGCTTCACACATACATTATCGTCCTAATCCCCCTATCCTATGTAGAGATAAACGTGGATAAGAATTAAGGAGGAACAACATTGATGCTGGTAGCATTGGATGTATCGTTTTTGAGATTCAAGTGAGTCGCACGTGCCGAACAGTTTACGATCTCAGCATGCAATCACACACATATTTGTCCATGGTGGTCCATCAAATAACCCTGGGAAAATGCGAAAGGACACCAACTTGATAGCTACTTTAAGAGGGCGGGAGCATTCCTGACTATTAAACATTGTTTGTAGTTTAGCTGATTTGCATCAAATAATCCCCTCAATGGACTTAGTAGAACATCCAATGCTATGTGATATATTTTCGACACGTACCGGTATGAAAGCTACTGATGTTAAAATGTAGAGTAATTGGATTACAGACCATTGATAGCATCTGAGGCAGTTTCTATAATGAATTGCCATGGCATATACCATTCCTTTGAGTGAAGTAGCTACAAGATGTTTAGCGCCATACTAGATATGTCTCCGTAACAGAGGAGGACTCGAACTTTATGGGTCGCTTAAATTGAGTTTGGGGCCAGCAACTAAGAGAGGGAAGGAACAGTAAGCTCTATAGCCGGCATGTGATGTTCGCGTAGTGTAGTCTGGGATGTCGTGTTGGATGTATACGCCGATATGGGATGCAGTCGTGAGTTGGAGGGCCTCTAGGCAGTGTTTCTAGCCAAATGCGAGTGTCACTGGTGTGATATTCAGGTTCTGAAGGAGTGCAGACGGTATGAGATGGTAGCGAGCGATGACCTAGCGGTTGGTTAGTTCACGGCGCTGTAGACCTATCATGGGTGCAATTCTGGAGGCATCCAGTTGTAAAAGGCACTCGTGGGCGCGCCGGTGCCGAGATAGGATGCGCGTCGCGTTTGGGCTTAGTGGCGTCTGTTGCCAGTATTTGGTCGAGAATTGATTGGGCTAGTGGCGGCCGATAGGAGGTAGGGTAGGATTGTCAGGAGTCTTGAGAGTAATGTGCGCGTCCTGGTTTTTGGTGAGGGTGTTTCTCTATATACGTAGATGATATAAGATAAAGGCGGTAAACTGGCAAAAGTGGGAGTATATTCAGAGAGCAAGTATCATAACAGGTGGCGATTGGCTACATGTAGAGTGTATCTGGTATTATTTGTATAAGAGACGCAGAGAAGCTACAATCACACGCTGGGAGATAGTTATTACCCTGATATAAATCCCTAGCACGTATTGTTTGTTATCTCGCACATCCTACGTTTTTTAAACCGCTATAAGATATATTCACCTCTAGGAAGTCCGTAGCATACAAGCTGGGTGCCTTTGCATGACTTCAGTATAAAAGAAGACACACCTTCGCGTAGCTAAGTTAGTACGAAACCGTCGAAAGTCGAGCTCTCGGGACCCGGATATATTTGAGGTTGTGCTTGCTCTCCCTCGTATGTGTGTTTGATTGAGAGACACGTAAAAGATATAGCACTCGGATTAAGTTAACACGCACTGGGCGCTCTTCTCGTATATGTGCAATGAGAGGAACACCCCCGCATCTAGTGTATCGGAAGGGCTTGTGTTCCTACAGATAGGCGTAGATGTTCTTTATTCCTGTTTGCGTCGTACTGTCAATTAACAATGGAAGACAGTATTCGCTTCGCAAAACCCGAGAAGCGAAGTCACATAATGAGACCTCTATATGAAACGAGTACCTCATTTTCTGGGCGGGAACACTCGATTTGGAGATAGTGGCTATAGGAAAAACATGGGTTAGAGAACACGATAGATGGCTATGGACCCTTTTTGGGTATGGTTTTCATTGTTTTTTGAGGCATGAACACAGATATACAAGCTCAAATTCGCACTGACCATAGACCATAACCTATTACACTAAAACCTTTGAGCACAAAGAAGTGCTTTAAGCACATATAGGCTCAGACCTTGTTGAGTGTCAGTGTGAGATTTTGTATGGATTATGATCAACAAAAGGAGTACTTCTTTTCAAGAGGGATCGTCGTCTTGTCTTTGCACATATGAGTGTACCGGTACTGATGTGTTAGCTTATAATTAAAGCTCTAGAGACTTTTCTTTAGGTGGCATTTGTCACAAGATATTATAGCTAATGACCTATAGCGAGTGTTTCGCATAGCTGTGCAATGCAAGTTACTAAATTCTTTGGTTACTGATGGAACTGGAACTCAGTCAGTATTATTGACACTATAAAGCTGGGAAAGTAAAGGTGAGTGATTTGCGTCATTTTCAGACCTTGTAGCTCAGACTCTGGCAAGATGTATTCTTGAGCCCGACATGGGAACCCATTGCTCACGCAAATCGTATCTGTTGAGTGCTGTGGTTAATGATTCTGCATTAGTGAGTAAATTCAAATAGATTACAGCCAGAGACGTAAATGGAATGTCCAACTTTGAGAAAGGTTATTGAGCTTAGCGAGGAGTCCAATACATCTACGGTAAATTGGAGTGATGCATGCTTTGACGCGTTAAATGATATAGGTAGAATATCCTGTGATTAAAGCCTTTGTTCGAGCAAACATTTATCAGCGAACATATCGCTTGTGCTCTTTGGGTTCACTCACTATTGTCTGCCATGTTTGCTTGATGAATTTTGGCGCTCTGCACAGACCATATTGTGAGTCTTGGATAATTGATCCTGCTGTCATCTTGTAATGCTTGTGTTATATTCACTTTGTCGACCTCTGACACTCTCCTGAGAACGCAACCTTCATGAAATCTAGTCTTTTGACAATTTTGTAGGAGAGGCCTATGTGATGATTGCTGTCATTTGGTTCTATCTCTGACTTTGTGTGCGCAGATCTTAGATCTTACGCATGAGTTCCTGCTCTGAAGAGCGTGATGAGGTAAGAAAACTGACAGCGAGTCAGGAGGCGACTGCACAGGATAGAATGATGCCCTCCGACCGCAGGGTCTTTCTAGAATGACTGAGGGTGTGAGAGCAACCATAAAACTTGTGCATATCATCAGAGAAGGACGTCTGTGGAAAGAAACTTCCTTAGGGAACATTTATGCGGGAAGTGGAGTCGTAAGTGTAAAGGGACTGTCGAGAATGAGTATAGGAACACTTCTATAATATTGAGAGACGGAAATTTCGATAGATAAAAGTCCAGGACTACCGTAGACTATACTTCTTCTAGTGTAAATACAGAGTCACTCTGACAAGCACGTAGCGAACGCCTCGGCGCTCAGTTGGTATGTGACACAAACCCCACTTAGAAAATATCCGCAGCAATCTTTTTTAGACCCAAAACGCAGACAATCGCACCGTGTACAAGAAAACCAGTAGTCTAAATAAGCGATTAACCACGGAGTGGCTGAAGTTCCTGACAATTTCTCCCATGGAATCTCTCTTCAACGGTCCATTTTACTTGAATTATACCCCAAAATCCCTAGACCTCAACCCAATCCAAAGGATCCTTACACTAGAAACCGGTGCAGTAGGATTCTACCAATCCAGAGATGAATCGGAGAAGAAGAAAGGAGGAGGTTGGGAGGAGACATAAGCGGGTCATAGAAACTGGTATGCGATCCAAAGTCAGTTAGACCGGTTGATGTTGTACAGAGTTGGAAGAGGTACGTTGGGAAAAGAGGAATGTGATAAGTAAGCGATAGTATATTGTAAGGCGATGTCGCAGTAGATGAGAAGTTAAACATATTTTCGTTCTCTTCTCCTAGATCAAATTTATTCAATTTAATGCGTTTTGCATAATTTTATGTATATAAATTTCTTGTAAGCGAACCTCAGCGCAAAACGAAGAGACATTTATACAAATGCGACGCACTACCTGGGAATTTTCGCGCCGAGACATACGACGTGTCCCTAGAGGAATGCCGCAGTAATCCCGAGCATCCATCTTTCCTAATGGTAGAATATCAGGCGCTAAGCAATCGTTAATTGAATACAACTTCAACTATGAATTCGTGGTAAAAGGTCACTTAATAAATGTATAAAACCAATTATATACGAATTTATATACTATATATGAGTATATATGGTAAATGAAAAGCATAATAACCACGGCGACCTCATATTGTAGAAATAGCAATCCGTAGGTTTCTCTGTCCTAGTTAATCATACTGTATCAATAGTAAACTTTTGGATACGACGGCATTCGTCAATTCGTATCACTCATTTAGCTAGTCTGATTCTTCTCTCTGTGTCATAAACATCTAGTTTCAACAGCCGATTGAAAAACACTTAACACTGGTTTCAAATAGCTCATTCGCAACTAGAGCTCTACAATGCTCCACACCACACATAGAAGGTATTCAACGGAGCTCCCCTCTATAGGTGCGGGCTTTTAGGCAAGTGTGGTGCTCTATAGTGGCTTGGGAATGCAAGCTGGTTTCGAATAAGTCCGGTATGCTACTCGAAAGATGTCAGGCGTCTCGAGTTCTCCAACATCGCTAGGTACCTGCAGAGGTCAGGTAATATGCAAGAAAGGCCATAACCCGGAACTCTTCAAGTGTTTTGCAAACCTGAAGTTTCAATCCTCCCTGTTTCGCCATTTCTTTTTCGTTGCTTGGATCAGTCACACAGATTTGGTGCAAGTATTCCACTTATTTGGCCTTCCACATAAGATTTGCATGTAAATAGTTGATTAACAAACAGATTCGAACAATAGGAAAATTAAAAGTCAACATTAAGAGCGATGATGTTCTATAAATTTCCTTCGTCGGCAGCATGTCTACTATGACGTTGATTTGGCTCCACGTATCTGACTGTGGTACAGATCAACAATTATTCATCATTATTGTTGCCGTGCTAAATTAACGACACTTGCACACTATCTATTTATCCGTTAGGTTATTGTTTTGGTCTTGCGTTGTAAATAATGCGAAGTTAGTGAACATTATAATGCCAAATCATAAGAGGGGACAACCGGGGAAAAAGACAATGTAGGCCCTTAAGGCATTGGGGAAAATAGGAGCAACAAACACATGTGCCATCATAATTAACAAACTACGACTCGCAACAGAGAATTGTACTTAATAAGTTTGTCTCCAAAGAGACTTGATTGACAAAGGAAGGGAATACTAGGCTCCTTGATAGACTCAGGAGGACCACAATGTACTTTCTGATGTGAAAACAAACCCGTCACTTGCTAGTCCCTAACTAACTTTATAAAACGGAACACTTGACGATTCCGGGGTAGTAAACATTCGGAAGTCAACTGGAACACGCGAAATATAAGCAGAAATCCTCGTAAGAGGCCGCTCAGATTGAGTTGGCGGTTGATGTGCACTTGCCCATGTGTTGATGACCTTGCCCTCCTGGATGTAATGATAACATCTCACCCTTTCACAGGCCTTCACGTTAGTCCTCTTCTGTAGATTTGCTTCTCCAGACCTCTTGTGAGTATGGCACTTACCGAGGGCACAAAGTGAGAGGTGCATCTCGCCTTTGAGGTTAGTGCAAGATGATACCATATTTGAGGGGTTCATATGGCTTAGCGAGGAGTGCCGCAGTGAACTGTGCCTGAGAGACACGCATGAGGTGTAGGTGCGCACGACTGATCACTTTACTCATCCCGGTGCGGTGGACCCTTATTGAGTATTATGGATTTCAGGAAAAGAACAGCGCTCTTGGCTATTAAACAACAGGAGACTTCGTAGGAGAATGGCATACTCAGATGAAGAGGTCTAGCAACTCAAGAACCACGAACTTACCAGGCTGTCAAATTCCGCAGAAAAACCGAGTCACTACCCTTCACATTTTTGCTCATCCCATTTGCGGCTCCGAGCCACATGCCGGAAGCAGCTAGCAGTGGAACGCGGAAGTAATCATTGCAGCAGTCCTGTACCCCAGAGTAATTTGCTCTCGGTGTTGTGGAGGTTTAAAAAGAATCTTTTTATGAAGATGACTTCAAGCTAGAGGCCAGAAATATAAATGCAGTAGAGACTATTGTTCCGTCCTTTGAGTGGAATTGGCTTTTGGGCGATTCTACACTTTCTTCCTCTAGTGAAGGGCCTGTAGAACTGGATGCATGTTGGTAAGAAGAGCTCGATATGGTTCAGTGGCTGGCCTAACCGTATTAATGGGAAGTGATGCAAGACAGAGGGGTCAAAAAGGCAAGAGGATTACCGCCATTCTTCTGTGGAGGTTCTCATGGCACCCTACATTAACAAGACTACCTGACACTAGCGTAGAGCTCTGCGTTCTGACGGGCATTGGAGTTATGTCCGTTTCTCTCTCATTCACCGCGCATCCACGTGATTCGTGACAGTATAGGATGTGGTGAGGTCACTAAAAGCTTGCCATCATTCAATCATCAACACATGTGGACGAAGTCTTAGGGGGAGGTGGAGTGGGAACAAGGAGTCGATGGGGTGCTCATCTTTTCGCACGGTTTGACTGCTGGTACTTGAAGCAATACTTACTATCCTTAGTTCGGTCTACAATCTTCGCGCCATGGATTCTTCTTAAGTCTTTGATGCATAGGGGGGTCACGCGCGAACGTACATAGGGACGCCCCCAAGTCGGCGACGTGCACTGAGCAGTCAGCAACTGTCTGGTACATGGTAAATATACGACCGTAGATGAACCTTTCACATTCAAACGGAGACTGCTATTGGATGTGGTTTAAGGAATTCGTTGTATGTGTGTGCCTACATCCATCTTGCCCTCACACAATGTGTAGCGCACCACGGGTGTGTGTAACACTGGGTTGATAATCGTTGACCGCTATAACAGGAGACGCCGAAGGTGAGCTAGGCGCCTTTTGTTTTGTTCTACCTTTGACTTTTTGAGTGTTCAATCTTAGCTTGACAATCCACTCTGGCTCTGCTAACTATTTGCGGGAGTTAACTTTAGGAACGCTAGCGTTGAACGTCATTCACGCAACAAACATGTTGTTTCGTTCTTGAGTCATATGTAATCTGCTCCCTCAAGTATAGCTAGGTGATAGTTTCAGAGTCCTTAGAGACCTCGTCGTACAAATGACATATGTCAGATAGGTCCGTTTTGTAATCAAACTAGAATCACGTGTCAGTGCGTTTAGCAGTTAGATCTTGTCTTATTCGGATCATCTACATTATTTGTAAATGTGAGCGGATTCCCTTGTGGAATTTTCCGCTCTAGTAGGTAATTTAGTATAAAAATCCTTGACAATAAAAAAGGATTGGTCACTAAGTCCTCATCTACAAATAGTATGAGCTGAAATATTTAAAATAAGTTGGATGATGGAAAGGCTTCGAATTTATTTCGCGTCAAAGAATTCAAGTTCCAATCTAGGTACCGCACTTTTTATACATTTTTGAGTCGTCAATAGGGCAAAGGAACCCGATCACCCCTAAGACATGCATGCATCACAGGTTTATTTCGACATGGAACTTAACTTTTGGTCCCATGTGCAAACACGGGAGGCACAAATGGTTGAGCTCGTAGACACAGGTGGTTCGCGCGTTCTGCAGAGTATTTACGGGAGTAAGTTGCTGTTCTGAAAATTGCAGACTACTTTCACGGTACCTCTAATCATAACTTATCCTGAATGGCGAGAGGATCTCAAATGGCGAATTATGTGAGTGAACCAACACTCTTGATGTGACGCTGCCCATTTAGCTGATTTGAATGCAGCAGGAAGAAAGGCTCAGAAGCGATTCTGCATCCTTTTGTCTTCCAATTGGTAGTGTGTACTATGATTCTCAGTTCCTACAATCGAGGTGAGGAAGAAAGACTCTCAACGACCTAGAGGTTCGCTGCTTCAAAATGTCTTGGAATGGAATATTGATCCATGGCATCTTGAGCACTATGTAGATCGGGGTTCTGGTGCGATCAATGGAAAGAACGGCCTGATAAGCTTCGATCCAGTGTATTGATCATTCAGTGGACAATAGATCTCCGTCTTGTCGTAACGGTAATTGAGGCAAATGAGAAAAGATACAGCTGAACAACACCTCATAAGCTCTGACAGAACAATTTGGGTTACGGAGGGAAGGTTGGCACTCTCACATAGAATGGGAATAGTAAAACACTAGGGAAGAGGGATACAGAATGGACTCAACGCATTCAAAAATAGAAGACTTATACGCGGTGGAGTGGGGGGGGGGGGGAGCGGTTCGGATTATGTGTGGGACCGTCGCTATATCCGTAAACAAAAGGCCGCAACTTGAAGGTCGCAGCTAAGTAGCTTAGGAATCGTCAGTTGGCTTGAAACTTTGGGCAAGTCCGCAACAGAAAGAAATTTTGGCATCCTCTCAGGCCAATTACTTGTACCCTGCGCAAAGACTCGTTGGCATGTTGGGGCTTTCATTTAGGCGTGTCTCACACAAAGTAGAGGGCACTATTCCTTATATTTGTCTCGGTGCTATTTTGGACGTGATGAAGGCCTCCACGCGAGACCATATGTGTATCACTAAGAGTGTTTGTAAGTAGTGATTTTGTCAAAGCGCACTGTACTGATGAGCGTATAGCACTGTCAGCAGTGCGACGCAGCTTTGGCTGATATGCATGATTTATCGGACCTGATGATGGCATTGCCATGGAGTGTGGCCGGAGAGGTGCGGCAGTGTTCTCATCCACAGATGAATGGGAGTATTGTGACACAGTGTTTCGCTCCGCTCTTTGCTGTTCTGTCTCATAGGCCTGTCATTAAAGTGAACAACATCTCAAGTGTCCATGATAAGATAAGAGGACGAGGGATTTTAGATTCTCTTCCGATGAATCACTCGGGCCCGTTTCTGACGTATAAGTTTTGCACCTTTAAGAGTTGTCTGAATAGGAACTGACGACAGGTTGCCGCTGTTCATCTCCAATGGTCCGTCGCGAAGGCCAAAAATCTCGTATTCATGCCTCCAGATTGTTTTAAGCAGATCCAAACTCCAGGTGGTGTGTTGGCGGAATAGCATCAGTCGCATGACCTGAAACATGCTGTTTTTGCAATATCATCGAGTAAACCGCGAAAAGGTTATTAAGATTTCTATAATACGGATATTAACTCGTTGACTGAATGCATTGCATGTCTTGGCGAGCTGATTCAATCTCTCTCTCAAGCATATTGACTGACTGCAAATGTAAAAAGGTGCAGACACGTGGGAAGATGAATTGGGCCTCTTTCTAGCCTGGTCGTTAACTTTGCATTTTTTCCCTTTCTCTTTTTCTGATAGTTATTTCTTGTTAGCATGTTGTGGTTTCTTGTATGGTTTCTTCCTCATTAGGTTACTCGTGTTTCTATGTTTTGTATAAAGCGCAAAAAGTTCAAGGACTTGACCGCTCGTACCGGACTCACAAACTCGTAAATTGGACTCAAAAAAGAGCGAAACGTATACACTAATGATTCATCTTACAAGCACTCCTCAGACACATCGACCGCCCACTAAGGACTAGCACACCTCTGCACCATACCAATAGGAGGACACTTCGTTCACGAACATTGACCTCACGAACTGTGACCTGAGGTATAGTGATAATAAGGGAAGAGTGCACATCATAATGTGCTCAAGAGCAGTAGTGTCGGCTTTATGCGCTAAAAAAAAGCACGTAGCTCTGCGCATTGTCGCCGCGATGACCTATCGATACTCATGCGTACATATATACATCAATAGAAATGAAGTATACATGACAACAAACAGTCCAGCCACCATAGAGGTAAGTTGCTGACCCATCTTAAGGACGGACAACAAGGGTGTGGCGATTTAAGGTTCTTCAAGCGGTGAGTGACCTATCAATAGTGTGGTTCTACCTCATATACGCACTAGGTTTATATGTAAAGCGATAGGTAGGATCTTCACACCAGCATCAAGTCGCCGAACTGGTGAGACAGAATTGGGGAAGCATTACCAAGCAGAATCTACGTTAATGGGATGCAGTTCGGCAAGAAGATACCTTCCAACGTTGGCCTATTGATGAGGTCTGTATTGATATGATATAGTTTTCTACTCCGCCTCATTTCTGCCGTTGCCTCATATTGCGAATGGTTTTGGCCTTCTAAGGTCCTCTTGCACCTATTGGTTGTTTGTTAATGCTTGAGATGGTTTTAGGTTGCTTTCATTAGCTGTTGGAAGTGATTTTGGACTCATTTGCGAGCACTTACGGAGGGGTCTTGGAGGAGTAGAGTATGAGGCGTGAGATCAACTGTAGAGAGTTGTGGAGCGCTATACACGCGAAGATTAGGATGCGGTTAGTGGCGAGGCCCATCACGCGCTATATGACGCATAAGTCTCAGCACTCTTATGGTGGTAAGTCACGTTTCGTATGTCGATAATGGTGCGATTCTTTAACTCATTGAAAACTAGACTCTCGAGAGCTCCGCACTTCACATACCGCCGAGTCTATTCTAGTGTTCCTTCAATTGGACATATAAGGATAGCTCAGAGGAATAAAACATGTCGGCATTTCTACTGGAGACGTGATGTAGATCACAGCCTACAAATGATAACACACCGGGGATAACACTCTCAAAACACAGTCGCCTTTAGCAAATCCCGAGCGCATATTCATGTTAGCTCGGCTTTGTTACGATGTTCTCAAAGTGTTATCATTGCCTTCAGATACTTGGCATCGCAATGCTTCTATGTCATACAGGATTGTATATGATGATTTATTAGGCAAGCATCTTATCCTAAGGGAGTCAGCTAGTATTTAAGAGAGGAGAATCTGCTGAGAAATACTAGTATTATTATTAGATTGGAGCTTAAATGTTTTAAATAGATTATCATATTTTCTGTGTCTGATCTTTTCTGTCACATGTCCCGAACACCCAGATTCATCTATTTACTCCTCATTAATTCAAAATATCAACGGTTACAAGGTAATTTTTCCATTAAGCTCTTCCTTTTATATAAGTTGAATTTTATGTTACTCTCCATTTTGCTAATTGATTATGGTTGATCAGTTGGGAGTCCTGTGTATCTCATATGAATAGAAATAACTTAGAATTGTTACATGGACATGAATTCTTTAGGTTTAATTATTGGCTATGTTTTTTATTGATTTATTATGCTTGAGGTAGTTTTCCTTCCCAAGGGCAATTGGGGGATCTATAACAAATAGAGCATGTTCTTAGGCGAGGTTTGGGGTTTGATTAATTCAGTCGCTTTCTTGGCAAGTTCACTCGAATTCCTATTTGATTGTTTTCATGTCACTCGACAGATGTAGACTGTGATTTACGCTGCGCAATATGTCACTTAATCTCGCATAATTAGATTACTGCATATAGCGTGGGGGGTAGTACAAACTGATATATTAAAGTCGGCGGCTACGGGTGCTGTGAGAGATGTGGTAGCGCATGTAGTAGATTCTATAGAGTCAAATTGTGAATTCTGCCTCGATTCAAGTAGATACTATGAGTCCGCTCATATCGTATGAAATTGTAGTTGTGTGCCATTATATTCCCTGGAGTTTTGTGTTTATTAAACCTTATAAACTCGAAATGAGTTAAAGGAGTCGTCGCCGTACTCTTTTGCATATAATTTAAAAAGCGTTGCTATAATTGCACATAAGCAAGGCGAAGGCTCCCATGTCCTGGTAGTGCACCAAAGGTTTGGATTAAGGGCACAAGGGTAAGGGTGAAGTAGTGCATAGCAACCCCCCCCCGCAGATCTAGCGGCCTCTACTAGTTATTGCGAGTTCATTGTTCGAAATTCAACAATAAACAGTTTTCCGTTTTAAAAAAAAAACCCTAAGCATGCAAAATTACTAGGCGGGTTGTTTAACAGAATACTATGCAAATAGTGTCTAGTTTGTTGTGGCATTTGTTGTTAATTCCTTATTCCAGGAGCCTAATACCGGTTGTCCATAGTTATCTTATTAGGCGTGAAACACAAAATTTGCAGGTCTTTCTCTTAAAGCATGTTATAGTTATGAGACAAGCATGCAAGCATTCGTACGAGGAATTTAAAGTTATGCCTTAAGGTTGTTTTTAATTTGATTCGTCAAAGTGTTTGTTAATTAGTATTACATGCAAATTACATAGAAAGTCGAATTTGTGAACAAGCATGCAAATGGGGGGGTTTAAAATTGAGATGTTGGCCTCAAACCTACCAACAGGATGTGGAAGACCAAGGACGCAGCTTCGGACCCTTAGAAACCGTTGTCGAACCTTTAGAACCCTTGAAAACCTCCTAGACCAGATGCAAAAGAACCTTTGAATGTGTTTTTGTGTGTTTGAATTGTATTTGAATGTGTTTAAGTGTGTTTGAGTGTGTTTGTGAGAGAGAATGAGAGAGAGAGAGAGAGTTGGACGAGTGAGAGAGAGTTCGTCCAAAGTCGGATCAGCTCCCCAAATGAATGGAGAGGCTCCCTATTGATAGCCCATCGTCAAAGCTACCAAAGATAAAGTTCCTATCTCGGTCTTACTAGCTAAGTTGTATGGCAAGAAGGGTCGAACCCATGGAAATAACGTTTTAAGCACCAATTAGTTATCGCGGAGACAAGCTAAGCCAAAAACAAGGTTAAGAGTGTGGTTACAAACTCTATTAACATAAGAGGAACGAACAATTAAGGCACTAGGATTGGGGTTTAACCACACAAAACGCACATGTAGCACTCGATCACAACCAATGAGGCAATCGAACATGAATCAACCGACAAGGGAGACTTTCTAAGGTCCTAAACCACTCTCTCAAGCTAGCTAGGAGAACCTCACTAGAAACCCAAGACCTATTCTCATGGCTTGGTCACAAGCTCAGTTTAAGCACAAAAGTCYCGAAAGCTAGTAACATCCCTAGAATCCGGCCCCTATTRTCATGGTTCCTTTATCTAAGTAGCTAYGAAGACTTCACCTAAGAGTTCAACTCTCGGTCATTCGTCAAAAGTCCCTAGTAAAACTATCATGGTAGCTAAGCATGATAATTAGCAATTGCACCTCCTAAC
>SNQN01008825.1:0-11517 GCA_008642245.1 Bassia scoparia | reverse complement strand
AGAATTGATACCTTGACCTTTGCTAAAAAACGAATTTCTTACCACTTGAGCTCTGCATAATATCTGTTGAAAACTGTCGTATATTTTATATAACTAGTAATTGAATTAAAACTCATATCAAAGCATCATCAATAACTCATTAAGTAATCAATAGTAAAGGATAATGACAAATTAAAAGCATAATACATACAATTTGATCATAAAATAATCCATTTGTTGCTACTTGCTAGTAAAAAAAAAACAAGTTTAAATTTCAATTTAAAACTTTCAAAACAAAATACCCAACATTACATCTCAATTTGCAAACAAAAAATTACGGCCAAATAAACTAGAATTTATAGGAAAATTTAAAGTACTAAAGTATATATAAAAGCAACAACATATAATAAAATGAAAGCTTGAATAGATTTTTGTTTGCTTGATAAAGAATTACCTGTTATCGTGTATTATCGTGAGTACTGCGAATGTGTTTGATTAACAAATGCTGATATTTAAAAGCAAAAAAGAAAATAATAATTAGGTCAAGAAAAAAGGGATTCAAGAAGAAGAATATCTTAATTTTTACAAAGGGAGAGGAGTTTGACTTGTTGAAGAAGTTTCTRCAATTGGCGGCACAAAAGGGTCGGAAAGTGCTGCAATTGAAGATGGTTTTGATGATGAAGACTCAATGAGCCTTGGAGTAATGGTAGTGTAATTTCAGTGAAGGAAAGCAGAGAAAGAAATGAGAATGATAATGCTCTCAGTTTGCACTCTTGCGACGCTCACGCACTGAGCTCATTGGCTTATATATACAAGGGGTATCAATATAATCCCTAAAAGGATCTTGGCTCATGACACAAGAAAAGACAGCTAATACTACACTAGCAGACAAATAACAGTACAAAAGGAGAAAAAAAAATACAAACTACACTACATATTGTACATGATACATATTATACAACTTCATCACTCCCCCCTCAAGCATGGAGTGGGTGAATGAACTCCAAGATTAGAAGTCAAGTGTTATTGTTGAGCTATATTCATAGGTTTGGTAAATAGGTCGGCCAATTGTTGTCGTTGAGACATAATTAGTTTTGACATGTCCATCAAAGACTTTATCTCAGATGAAATGGCAGTCCAATTCCACATGTTTTGTGYGTTCATGATGCACTGGATTAGTTGTGATTGAGAGAGTAGCTTTGTTGTCACAATTGAGGACAATAGGATACACTTTCTTCGGACCAAGATCTTTAAGAAGTTGTTGTAACCATGTAACTTCACAGGTAGTGAGAGCTAAGGCCTTGTATTCAGCTTTAGTTGAAGATCTAGCCACCATTGCTTGCTTCTTAGACTTCCAGGAAATGGGAGATTTACCCAATAGGATGCAAAATCCAGTGGTGGACTTTYTGGTGAGAAGGCATCTTGCCCAGTCACTATTAGTGTATGTAGTGAGCATTGCAGCACTATMTGAGGCCAAGAGTATACCTTGCCCTGGASTGTGATTTAGAAATTTTAACACCCTTTTTACAGCTTACATGTGCACTGTAGTTGGTTTGTGCATGAATTGACTCAAAGTGTGCATAGTGTAAGCAATGTCAGGTCTAGTAATAGTGAGATATATTAGCTTACCAACTAGACTTTGATAAGGTGTAGCATTTGGCAGTGGATCACATGCATCATAAGTGAGTTTAAGATGAGCATCTAGTGGTAGCTTGACTGAYCTGGATTTATGCATCCCATACTCCTTAATCATATCTTGAGCATACTTCCTTTGTGACAGGAAGAAACCCTGATCAATTCTATCAACCTTAATGCCTAAGAAGTATCTCAAGTCACCAAGGTCTKTCATGTGAAAATGTGATGAAAGCATAGCCTTTGCATTCTATATCAGACCATGATCATTGCCTGCTATGAGAAGATCATCAGCATATGTTAGAATCACCACCAAGCCTTGCCTTGATGAGTTTTGATGAACATAGAGTAGTATGTTTTTAACTTTATATAACCAGATGCTTTGAGTGTAGAGGTCAATTTGGCAAACCATTTTCTTGGTGCCTACTTAAGTTCATATAAGGATTTCTTCAGTTTGAAGACCAARTCACCTTTGTGATGCTGAGATACTGATGTTGTTGTGATTTGAGCATTCCAGCCTATACAACCTGCTGGCAATGACATGTACATATCTTCAAACAAATCACCATGCAAAAATGTGTTTTTCACATCCAWTTGACRCACTTCCCAATTCTCCATACTTGTAATTGCCAGTATGGATCTTATAGTTGTCATTTTAGCAATAGGAAAAAAAGTCTCTTCATAGTCTATCCTATACCTTTGTCTGCATCCTAGGATGACAAGTCTTGCCTTGTATCTTTCTACAATTCCATCAGGCTTCAACTTTGTCTTATACAACCACTTACACCCTATGGCTCTCTTTCCTAGTGGTAGTTGGGTCAATTCCCATGTTCCATTTTCTTCAAGGGAACTAATTTCATCATTCATTATTGTGATCTAGTGAGGTGAGTGAATAGCGTACTTGAAACTAGTTGGGTCTTGCAGTGCCTCARTTTTTGCTAGGGAAGCTGCAAATTGAGGCAAAGTGACAATAGTCACCACATTTGCCATGGGTGCGGGACACTTTTCAATTTCAATTGTCTGAACACTTGATACAAAGTTTTGTAACCAGGCTAATTGCTTTCTCACTCTTTCTATTCTTCTARGTGTTGGTACTTGCTCCCCCTGAGGTGTATTCACAACCTTAAGTGTTTCACCAGCTTCTGCTTCTAATTCTTGTGTCACAGGCCGAGTGTCCTATGTCACTGTTTCAGTGTCTTTAGGGATATRAGTGTTTACAACACGTGAATTTCCTTCTAGTCTTTCAGTTTCATCTCCTTGTTCATCATCAATCAATCACTTCATCATCAACTTTTGAGTGCTGTTASGGTATGCTAATTGGCACAAGAGCTTGTAARGGAGGTTGTGATTGATTCTTGTTGAATGGGGAACAAGTGTTCATGGAACTTGACATCTCTGGCGACAAACACATGCTGATCACCCTGTAACCTTTTTGCCTCTCTAGATAGCCAATGAACACATAAGGAAATCTCTAGGTGAGAACTTATCCTTGAATCTGCCAGGATTGTATGCAATGCACAAGCAGTCAAACACTCTGAGATGATTGTAATCTGGTTTCCTTTAAAACAACTTCTCATATGGTGTTACATTATTAATGGCTTTGGAAGGCACCAAATTAGTGTGTGTGTGTGTGTGTGTGTGGCTGCTAACACACAATCTCCCCAAAATCTCAAGGACATGCTTGCTTGAAACCTAAGTGCTCTTGACACACAATGTCCCCAAAATATTCCTCTGTCTCCTTTCCACTCTCCCATTTTGCTAAGGCCTGTCCACACATGATGTTTGATGAACTATACCTGTTTCTGCAAAGTATCTTTTGCACCTGTCATCAAGAAACTCCAAGGCATTATCAGACCTGATAATCTTCACTCTTGCATCAAACTGATTTTTAGCAAACTGAACAAAGTGTGTGATCTGGTCAAATGCCTCTGATTTGAATTCCAATAAATGAACCCAAGTGGCTCTTGTATAGTCATCAACAATTGTGATGAATGTAACCCGTGAGTTGCCTGGTAGGCTAACCTTCTAGGGACCCCCATATATAAATGTGAACTATCTCAAATTTTAGACTTAGCGCACATGAATCACTATTGAATATTTAGTGGCCAGTTTTTGGTGAACTTCGGCCTATTAGACAGGTTTAAAACACATACACAAATCCATTTTCATTTAAGCCAAGCAATTTTTTTAATACAACTAGTTTTTGAGTAGCTTTTTTGACCAGAATATGATCTAATCTATTATGCATATAAATGCACATAGTAAGTTCCTAACTTTATTACAATTCCAAACAAGTTTTTTCCCCAAACTGATTCCTTCACTGCCATTTCTTTCCCTTCAACCTTCTTCTCGGCCACTAATCGAAAATAAAACAAGCCATTCGAAGCTCCCCAGTTTTCCTTAATTTTTGACGACAACCACAACAAAGAAAATCGACAGCATCGCCGAACGCCAATTAAAACCGACGTTAACGGTCCGATAAAAGAGTGGCGGAGAGTTTAGTAGGTAAATCTTTTTAACCTACCTCTTAATCGGTCGTGATTTTGTTAATGATCGATTACCGATCGACAGTAAGGTAACCCCGAGAGAAGGTATTATCGACCCGATTTGTCCGGTCGATAGAGGAGGTTAATTACCGATAAGAATATGGGGTCGGTAAAACATTTTTTTAATTTTTTTTTTTTTTTAAAAAATTGCCGCCGATTATTTTGGTCCGGTAAATGGTTTTAAAAAATATTTAAAAAAAAAAGAAAGCTGAAAAGTAGGCTGATTTTTGACAGTTCCCCCGTCTTTACAAACCCATTCAATAAATAGGGGTCGTTTCACTAACTTAACCCACTTCACAACTTTCACTAGAATCACAACAAAACATAACAAAATTTTAAAATTAAAGTTCAAATTTGATTAAAATTATAATAAAATGAAAAAATAATATCAAATATACCCATTTTATATGAAATATTAAATATGAAAAAATTTACAATAGACATATACTATTTACAAAATTTCCTAGACATATTAACTTTTTTCTACAGATCTCAAAAGACAACGTCGATCTTCTTTGTTAACCTCGATTTCCGTTTATAATATTAATATATATTACACTATAATATAATATATTAATATAATATATATATATATATATATAATAATAATAAATATATTATATATATATATATATATATAATATATTATAATAATAATAATATATATAATATAGTATATATATTATATAATAATAATATAATATATAATATATATATATATATATATTATATATATTAAATATATAAATTGGAATAAAAATTTGTAGTAAAAACCAAATCAATAAAAAACAAAATAAAAAATAAAAACGAATCAAAATAGTAAAAAAAATAAAATAAATAAAAGAGATAAAAATCAATGGAAAAATGAAAAGGAAATGAAAAAAGAAGAGGAAAAGGACGAAAAAAGGAAAAACGGAAACAACCAAATAAAAATAAATCAAATCCTAAAAATAAACCAAATACGGAAAATTCCCAAACAAGAAAAAAACAAATCTTAAATTCCTAAACAAGAAAAATAAAAATGAAACCTAATTTTTCAAGACGAAGAATATGAAGAGACGAAAAATTCTAAAGATCTAGGAAAACGAAAAACCACAACAAAATTTAAAAAATTAAAAACCAAAGAATTGAAAAAACAACAATAACATAAAATCGAAAATGAAAAAAAAGAAAAATCGAAAATCGCAAAACCCTAGATCTAAACGAAAATAAGAAAAGAAAAATAAAAGAAAAAACGCAAAGGCCGAGGCGGCGACCTAGATCTAAATAAATTTTCAAACCGTGTTTTTATAAAAAAAACAACAAAAATCCAATAAAACGAAATCCAGATTTAAAAAAACGAAAATAATTCGTAGATTGAATAAATTAAATCGACAAAATTCGTAAAAAAATCATATTTTTTAAAGATTAGGTGGTTCGAATATTATGATAAAAACCCACCCTCTCACCCTCAAAATATTCAAAATAAACGAAAAAAAAATCAAAAAAAGTAATGAGAAAACTAACCTAGAATATAATGACAAACCGACAATGACGGAGAATCGGTGAAATAAGTTTGGAGACGGATTGACCGGCGGAGGCGGAGGGAGAAGTGGCGGTTTTTAGAGAATGAGGATGAGAGGAAGAGAGAATTAGGTTTTTAAAAAAGAAAAACAAATAAAAGAATGAATGATAAACGAACAATGAATGAATGGAATGAAATGAATTGAATTGAAATGAATAATGAATTGAATGAATGAAATGAATTGAATAATGATACATGAATGAAATGAATGAAATGAATGAATGAGAATGAATGAATGAATGATGAATGAAATGAATGAATGAATGAATTGAATGAATGAATGAAAATGAATGATGGGAGGAAAGATGAATGACTGTGACGATTGATGAATATGCAGAGAGGGAAAAGAGAATATGAAAAGTAGAGAGAGAAAATTAAAAGAGGAGTGGTGAGAGAATTTGAGGGGTAGCTGTGAAGTAGGATCCTTATCACGAAGCATTCATTGCTTGATTTTGTTCCAATACGGATTTTTATAATTGTGGGTTTTACCGACCCGCTAATGGAATTACATCACCTGTTTTGTTTTTCGGTGCCGGTTAATTAATGATTTTTACCGACCATATCAGCGGTCAGTAATTTGTTTTTTGCGACCAACCAATTTTTTTTTTAAACAGGTCGAAATTGTACTCGGTCAGTTGTCGGTCGGTTAATTTTTCGACATGAATTTTGCCCCAGTCCCGGTAAAATCGGCAGCCGAGAAACGAATTTTCTGTTGTGACAGAGTCCTGAATCACACACATGTTTTTTTCAATTATAAGTTCACAACATTATCATGCGCCACCAGCTTACTCACAGACAGGAGATTGTTCATGAACTCAGGCACATACAAAACATTTTTAAATGCAAAAACCATTTTCAAGTTTGACTGTTCCCATATATATGACTTGTGATTGTTACCATTAGTAATTTTGATTTTTCAAGTTATTAGCAGGCTTCTTGATGCTATGTAACATATCAAGTGAGGTTACCATATGATCAGTAGACCCTAATGAATCAACTACCCAACCCTGTTTATCACAACTCACAGAATAGCATGAAATCATACCTACAAAACCTGAGTCTATCTCCCCATCTGTGTCATAGMCACTCTTACCACTCTTTGAGCTGGATGGGATAAGCTTYAGMAATTGTTCAATTTGTTGTGTTGTTAGGTTGGCTCCTTCTTCCCGAGTTTGAGCGTTGACTGCCATTTTACCTTGGTTTCCCTTGGGCTTGTAACCACCAGAGTCCTTATCTTTGGCTTTGCTTTGCTGCTTCTTGTGCTTGGGATGCCATTTGGGGTATCCTATCACTTTCCAACATTTCTCAGCAGTATGAGACTTACCACCACACACATTACAACCACCTCCACCACTCTTCTCAATTTCATGAGTTCTTCCATACATTGCAGAGGACTCTCCTTCAACTGGAGCAGTCTCTAATAGACTAATTTAAGCTTCCTCTTGTTGAATAGTTGCACAGGCTTCTTTCACCGAAGGAAGATGAGTTTGCATCAGCATTTGTGTCTTCATTGTTTCATACTCATCATCAACTTCAACTAGGAATTGAAAGAGGCACATCTCTTCTTTTTCCTTATTCATTGCATCAATGAAAGCATTAACCTCATGGGTCATTTGAGTTATGGCTGGATAAACATGTAAGCCATCAATCTCCTCCCAAAGTGACTTGATACCAGTGTACTAGTCTGTGATAGGCATGCATCTCARCTTAATATCATAGACTTGCTTGTATAGTCTGAATTTCCTCACACCATTGGTCTGCATGAATCTCRCCTCCAACTATTTCCAAATAGCAGCAACACATGTCATCGACATCAAAAAGCGTTTGATTGGTTTAATCATGGATCTTGTGAGCCAAGAGATGATCATACTATTGTAGGTATCCCACTACTCAGCCTTTGCTTCATCTGAGGCATCCTTCTTCACCAAACCCGTAACTAATCCCAGCTTCCTCTTAGATGTCAAACACAACTCCATCTATCTTCTCCACTCTCTATAGTTTGCGGCTCCAGTGAGTTACGGAATGCTCACTGAAGTGTGACTATCAGAGGGATGTAAATAGAGAGGGCTCTACATATCAGACAAGGTAATCTTTCCAGCCATTCTTCTTAGCACAGAAAAAGACTCRAACTTGGACTAAACTAGGTTAAGGGTGATTTAATTAAGGTGATTACCAAATGAAAGCTACTTTCTCCGCATGGTTTTAATTRCAACAAACTGAAGATTGCGGACTCCTAGGCAAAAGATGTAAATGATAATTAGCTAAGCTTAATTGTACTTGGTATTGTCATAATGCAAGTTGCTAATGAAATGGAGGAGAGAGAAAGTGRATCTCATTTGGGTAATAAACCCATGCACATGGGTTTTTTGGGGGGAAACCACTAAAAACAAAGTGGATTTCATATCTAAGTGATTGTTATGAAAAGCTAAACATAAAAAAGTGAGGGTAATATAATAATTTCAATACAATTTTTMAACCCAAAATAGAAAGTTTGAGTTTRTTGCAATTAATGTGATATTTCTAAATATGATATTTGTTGCAATTAAAACGATACGGAGGAAGTACAAACTTTCATCAACAACACTGCAATTTGAGCAACCTGGCTCTGATACCATGAAGACTCAATTAGCCTTGGAGTAATGGCAGTGTGATTTTAGTGAAAGAAAGTAGAGAAAGCAATGAGGATGATGATGCTCTCAGCTTACACTCTTGCAGCACTCRTTGTTTCATTTAATAAATTAGGTATTACACTGAGCTCGTTGGCTTATATATACAAGGGGCATCAATCCCTAAATGGATCCTGGCCCATGACACAAGAAAAGACAGTTAATACTACACTAGTAGACAAATAAGAGTACAAAAGGAGAAAAAATACAACTATATTTCTCTATCTACTACACTAAATATTGTACATGATACATATTATCATCTACAGATGAAATTGGGTGTTTTGATTTGCGATTGAATGGAAATGAGAAATTAGGATGTGAAAGAGAGGAATTGATTGATTAGGTTCGGTGGTTCTATTGTTCGACTTGTTTCAAAACATAGTTGCATATTGCATGGATACTTAAGGGCATGTTACTTCAGCTTATTTTAGTTTTCAGCTGTTCAGTTTAGCGAAGTTATGTTCATTCTGTTCAACTCTGTTAGTTAAGTTCAACTTAATTAATTATTGTTAATAATTTGCTCTAAAGATAGATGATAATCGATAAGAAATAATAATAAGATGATGAATGATGCCAATGACGATAATAATAATAATAATAATAATAATAATAATAAATAATAATAATATAATAATAATAATAATAATAATAATATATAATAATAAATAATATAAAAATAAATAATATATAATAATAATAATATAATATAATATATAATAATAAAATACAATAAAATATAATAATAATATAAAATAATATCTTGATGCATTTTGATCGCCTTGTTGCTTTAAACTTCTATTTTATAATAATAATAATAATAATAATAATAATAATAATAATATATATAATAATAATATAATAATATATATAATAAAAATAATATTAATAAGGGTTAGAAATTTTTGAATTGGACATATGAAAAGATTATAGAAGAGAATAAAATAATGAAATGCAAACATGAAGATTATCAAAAAGGTGGGTAAATTGTATGTAAATGAGAGTAATAACCGAGTTAGGTTGAGGAAAATAAAAGCTAAACGGTGGGAAGGGGATAAAAAAAAATTAAAAATAGCATGACATGGCATTAGACATGGAAATAAAAAAATTAAAAATCAGCATGACTCGGGTTGATGGTATCAAGCGCAGTCACAATGTGTCCGCGATTCTCTCTTGACGTCTGTTATCGATTCTGATTGCTTTGTAAAGGAGTAAATTGTTCTGAGGACTGATGGGCTGTACCTGAGTGATGGTTGCTCTATTCTTGGACGACGGCCTTGGATGTCTGTGTTTCTGACGGGTTCTTCTCCTTTGACGCAATTTGGGTGTTGTTGACTTCGTTCTTGGTGTATGGTGGTGGTAGCAGCTCAGGAAGCGGGAAAGTATTGCTTAATAAGGAAGGCTTAATAAGGAGATTGAGCGGCTAAGAGAAGAAAAGGTTTGCACCAGGTTTGCACATTCAAATGGTGGTACGATGACGAAGAAGATTGACTCTCACGTTTGGGAGAACCATGCACATGATTGAGTGAACATCTTCAACAGATTCAATTAAACAATTCGAACCCTACTCAAACCTAGATCAATTCAATTGATTAACACGCACAGGACAATTAAACCCAGATCAATTCGATTTGATTTTTAAACCCAGAATTTCATTTCCGAAATCTTCAAATATTCATCTGGTGGATTTTCAAAATCTCATTTTAATTTAGGGGTTTTGCAATTGATTCGAAATCTTCATTGATTTGATAAATTTAGGGTTTTGATTTTGAAATCTTCATTTGATATGGATGGAGGAAAATAACGAAAAGAAAAGGAATGGAGAGATTCAACAAATAGAAGAAAAGGATAGGAGGAAAAAAGGGGGAGAAAAAGTCATTCACACAAATGGTTAGGTATTGACGAAATATGCTATACTAGTATTAGTTTTAAACTTTTTGGGAAACTAGGTATTAAGTAAATAAATCTAAAACTAGTATTTATTTTGGTATTTATTTCAAAAACGCCCAAAACCTAGTATTTATCCCAAAATTCTTAAATAATAATAATAATATAATAAATAATATAATATAAAATAATAATAATAATAATATTATCCAAAGTTAAACGTTTCAGTGTAATATCATAATCCAACTTTCAAGTTATATCATAATCAATATTACTTGAATAGTTAAGTATTAATCCTGATTAATATATTCAAGAGGAAAATAAAACCTAGTTAAATATTAATCCAAAGTTAAATATTAACCTAAGTTAAATAGTTAAATATTAATTCAAAGATATATTATTATTAATAGTTAAATATTAATCTCATTATTATATGGTTAAATAGTAATATGTTAATCTCAAAATTAATATTAATCCAAAGTTAAATATTTCAGTTCAGCTCCGTTTAGTTAAGTTCAGTTAAGTTGATTTCAGTAATGTAAACAGACCCTAATGTATTTGTGGCATTTTAATCCTTCGACGACTATTGATTGAGGTAAATTGGTCTCTCAAMCACTACGAAGAACTACTTTTGGCTAAATAGTTTATGGACTTGACAAATTAAAATGAGTCATAACAAATAAATAAAATTTGCGAGAAAAGAGCTTTTTAATCGCTTTTTTTGTAAGAAAAGATCTTTTATAAAATTTTATGCGAAGAGACTTAAACTTAAAAAAATTGTTAGGGGAGACCTTAACCTAAATTGTGACCGTTKACTGGCCTTTTYAGGCATTGACCACCTAAACTTACCTATTTGCACTCCTCTTTTTAATTTTTGTTTACTTTAAGTTTATTTAAAAAAAAYAAAAACCCTCGCTTCACAACTCGACCCTCACCATCACTATTCCTCCCCTAATCCCTCCATAACTACCCACAACTAGCCAACCCCCAAACTCCTCTCCTCTACATCGCTGCGCAAATCCTCCCTCACAAACACCTACCCACACTATAATGAACCCCACCAACCCCCCTCCCCCGACGTCAACCTACCTACCGTTCATCACCGTAAACAAGATCTACCACCCTACCACTTCTCTTAAGTAACTACTCACACCATATTTCATGGTCGTAATCACCGCCATTTCACGAACACGAACTACAACCTCCTTCATTACGCTCTTCTAGAGATGGCAGTGGGTACGGG
>SNQN01008824.1:0-27656 GCA_008642245.1 Bassia scoparia | reverse complement strand
GCGGGCGCGGGCTTGGTACTACATCTGAGGTGCTTTTGCGTGGGCTTGAGCCACGGATCCCGCACGTGAGTGCGTTGGGAGTGTTGTCGAGTAAGGGAATCGCCACCGTGCCTAGAAAAGGTTATTCACGAAGCCCGAAACGTTGGTGCCAAAACAATGGCCCACGTCCAATCAAGTAACCAGTCTGGGTCTGGGACATGGTACGAATCAAATCTGTAACCCAATTCGCCCGCATGTAGCGCCTCTACTCGGTCTTCATTGTAATCCATTAAACACGATTTATTGGATGCACACAACTTACATTTTTAGCACCTTAGAAGCGTTTCTAACCCTAAAAAAATACTAAGTGAGCATGTTTCTATTATGCACAAGAGACTACCTAACCTAGAAATTGGACCACTTTGTATTCATGTTTAAAACGGTGCCTAAAAACAGGTTGTCCATAGTTAATCTGATTTAAAGTGATTCACATAATTCCGTCTTTGTTTAGCAAAATATATACAAAGTTATACAACAATGACAAGATGCAATAATATGAAGTGCATAAACTTCAAAGTATATGCAAACTCATCTTACCCTAAATCTGCAAAGAAACAAAAGTTAGTTTGTAAAACACAATGAAACGAATCCTTTGCCTTGAATCGCTACATGAAAACAAAGAAAACAATTGTTAGTCTACGAAAACGCAAGCGCAATGGATCTTTCGCCTTGAATTCATACAAAATAAAGAATTGTTAGTATTGACAATGGATAATAATAATGAAATGAAAACCAAAATCCAATGAAAACCTTGCAAACATTGTGAAAACCCTACATATTTACATGAAACAATTTAAAAGTGAGTTTCTACATTGTTTTAATTACACTAAAAACTCATAACAATGGTGAGTCAAATTAAAAGAAAGTGGAGAGAGAATATTGGTGAGTAATCTCAGAATTCAACCTTTGTATCGCTGTTGATTCGAAAGAGAATCGATGCTTTGAACTAAACGAATGTGTAATGTGTTTAGAGTGTTTTGGAGAGAGAGAGAGAGAGCAAACGTATGCCTCGAGAAGTGTGCGTGAAGTGTATGAAGTGAAGGTGTCGTATGAAGTTGTGAAGTGTCGGGAAGTGGCGTGTGTATCGGACTGAGCAAGGCAAGGGTATATTTATAGGCACGAGGCAAAACGAGCAAGCACAACCCTGCGTATATACGCTGAGAGGCGTATATACGCTCATGTGGAGCGTATATACGCTCATGAGGAGCGATATACGCTCATACTCAGCGTATATACGCTCACACAATGAGCCAGCCATGATTGCAAATTGATACGCTGAGGAGCGTATATACGCTGAGGGCAGCGTATATCGCTCAAAGCAGCGTATATACGCTGCTCCTCAGCGTATATACGCTCCTTTGTGCGTATATATTTCCCATAAAACCTGAAATACTTTGATTCGGAATAATTCTTGCCATACGTCTCGATTTTCTAAGATTACGGATTATTCTAGACGCCTCCTTTCGCAAGAAAGACGTTTCTAACATTCCGCGTATTCTGATTATTCACGTATTTTCTGCGTATTCTGCGTTATTAAACATTGCAAAATTCATAGAAAATCATAGAAAATCAGAAAAATAATTTAAAAATACTGGGGATTCAGAAAAATGTGACGGACATGATGAAAATCAAAAAGCATGAGAATCGCCAGTGTAACTTGTTTAAAACCTCTGAAAACCTTTGAAAACCTTTGAGAAAACCGAAAGAAAAATTTTTGCCTTGTATTTGACCTTTGCTCAATAGTTCCGAGTACGACCTCACGTATTTCCAACTTTTGTGAATTTCTTCAAAGCATCTTTTCTGAGTCGAAACAAACGCGAGATGCGGTATGTTTCATCACGGATTACTCATTTGGGGAGACACATTTTCAGGTGTCTACAGCTGCGGGTGACTGCTTTGCTTCAGATGCTTGGATATTTTCCTCCTGGAGGGATAGGAAGGAGCCCATCATTAATCATACCTTGTATAATGGTCCTAATTGTGTTGCATAACKCGGTGGTGTGACCGTTACCCCGGTGATACTTACAATACTTTGATGGATCCCATTTTAGAGACCTCTTCTCAATCAGAGGATCAATTGGTGGACCGACTGGAGTGATTAGGCCTCTAGTGCAGAGGCGATCAAATGGTTAGGTGTAGGACATTCTAAGCAGAGTGAATTGGCGTTTAGAGCGCTTTGATGGAGGTGTGGTTGCTTCAACATCATTGACATTCAACACATCCATTGATGAGTTGGTTGTGTCGTTCTTCTGGTGGCCACTTGACTTGTTCTTTGCTTCTTCTTTTWGGAGATCATCCTCAATCTCAATGCCAATGCGGTAGACCTTGTCAAAGGTGTCTAGGTCTAAGTAGCGAAGGTGGTTGCGGTACTTGGGGAGAAAATTCTTGATGAATATTTTCACAAATTATTTTTCTTCGGGAAGACTAATCATTTGGGCTATTGTTTCCTTCCATCGTGCAAGGTAGGTGGTGAAGTCCTCTTTATCCCCTTGCTTGAGGATTTCAAGTTCCCTTAGTGGAGTAGAAACTTGAATATTGCTTTTGTATCGTGTCATGAACGCTTGAGTTATGTCATCCCAAGTGGCTATATCCTTGTCGGGGAGAGAGTAGAACCATTTTTGGCATACAGGTTCGAGTGACATGTGGAACACCTTAGGGAAAAGAGCAACATTAATCCCCTTGATTGACATTGTGGTTGCAAATCCTTTGAGATGGAACCTAGGATCATCAGTTGGCTTGAACTTAGGCAGGTCTGTTGCAGAAAACTTTTCGGGGATCTTAGCTGAAATGTCTTCGAGCTCAGGCATCTCAAAGTAGGCGTTCTTGTTGGTTGCTTTCAGGACCATCTTTTCGAGGTTTTTMAGGGTAACCTCGGATGAATTAGTTTGCTCAAGTGCAGCAAGCTTGGCTTGAAAAGTCTCAATGGTGGCTTGAATTTGGGCCATGGCGTTGCTTTCTCCACCCATTTGTGGTGCTGAGGGATCGGAGGACCTAGACTTGGAGTGTTGAATGATCCTTTTTGTGCAAAAGAATAGGAACTAGCAGACCGTGCCTTGTCGACCTTTGAAGTTGCTATGTAGATGACTCTATCCTGCATGAGAGTGTATTAGACTCGATTTTTGGAAAACAATGCATGACTTGCTTCCTTGACTAGACTCAATGCATGGCCTAATAGTGATCATTCCTTGCCTATAGACTTGACTCAAAAAGGAAAATGCAAGAACGCAAAAATTCGTTTTTCGCCTTTATTTATTTTCATTTTTTTTTTTTTTTGCTCATTTTTTTATTCGGACCCCCCTTTTTTTGCCCGAATTTTTTTTTTGAATTTTTTTGATTTTTGATTTTTTTTTAAGACGAATCACAAGTTTTGGCGCTCGTTTACAATTGTGTGATGCAAAAAGACGTAAAGCCTAAACGATTCCAGTTACAACCATTTTGACATTACGACGCCTAAGGAATGACCACTCGCTATATGAGACTTGTTACATGACTCGTTTGTTTTTAGTATGCAAAGCTAAGGTCCTTAGTTAACTAAAAACACATAGCACATTGTCACACTAGCATGTTCCCTATATGCAAAATGAAAAAGAAACAATTCAGCCACCTAGAGTCTGTTGCTACGTTATCGAACTGGTCGGTCCAAGTGTCTAAGAGGGTCCCATGACTAGGCTTAGAATGGTCCTTAACACATCCAGCCCGATGTGATGATCAAAGGAGGTCTAAACCATTACGGCTTTGTAGGGCACGCAATCGCGCGTCATGGTGAGGATGGGCATCAAGCTTAAGAGTTGGTTACATAGGTAGTGCATTAGCGCCAATCTTAAGCGAGCCCCCCGGTCTTGTCTCAAGTGTAGAACACACTTATATGAGACGTGATGCCTAGAAAACGGAAACTCAATGCCATCGACCTAAGTTCCGTGTAATGCAGGATGCCTAACACATGTCGTCTTTAAGACGCTGAATTCGCATGACTTTTCATGTATTCTCCACACATCACTAAAGATAATAGCTTTAGTGAACTCCCTAGTGAAGTCGCCAATAAACTTTACGGGCGTCACCGGGCCGGACTGAGTCCAATCTCTTTGCTCCGGGGGGTACAATTAGGTGACGACTCGGGTTTTGCTAGAATTGAATTCTTGCTTTTGCATAGTGTAAGTATGCTTGGAGTTGTGTGTTTATACTCGAAACAAGTAGAGGAAGTCACCTCCGCACTTCTTTTGGGAAGCTGTGGAACCCGTTTTAAGCCTTTCCTACAATTGCATAAAACAAGGCGAAGGACTCCATGTCTGATAGTGCACCAAAGGTCTGAATTAGGGACCAAGCGGTAGGTGAAAGTAAGTGCACAGCACCCCCCCCTCCCCCCCCCCCCCCCCCCCCCCCCCCCCCCCCCCTCCCCCCCCCCCCCCCCCCCGCGTCTAGCGACCTCTTCTCGGTCATTGTGACATGTGTTGTTTAGATCCTATTAAAAAGTGCCTAAAAGCCAATTTGTCCAAGAATTAGTCTTATTAGGCGGGAGGACATGTAATTTGCCGGTCTTGTTTAAGACATAATAATAGTGGGATTTGTAAGCATGCAATCATTCAACAAGAATTAAAGTTGTGCCTAATGTTGATTTAATTCATGTCAAATAGTTGTTAATTAATATTACATGCCAATTACATAGAAAGTCAAATTTATAACAAGCATGCAAAAGGGTGCTAAGAAATTCAGACATTGGCCTCAAACTTACCCTGCAACACGGCGCTTTCGATCGAGAACGATGCCTTGGATCCTTTGAAACCCTTAAGAACCTTTGAAGAACCTTAAAGAACCCTTAAAGAACTCTTAAAGAACTTTGTAATTGTATTTGAAATGCAAAATAATTTGTGTGAATTTGAATGTGTGAGAGACAGTATTTGAGGAGAGAGCGAGAGTATTTATTTTTGTAGTAATTATTTTTAAAAATAAATAAATTTTCGTCTAATCCTACATGGACAATAGATATGTAAATACTTTCGAGACCAAAACAAAGGCAGTGATTTCCGCACTCCAATTAAGCGACCGCTTTGGCGGTCACAAAAAATTTTGCGATCGCTTAGAATGGAGTGCGGAAATCACTACACAAAACAAACAGTAAATATTTAACTAAAAAGCTATAGTTGGGAAAAAAATTCTCAAGATGTCACACCAAGGCTGGCGTTTAGGGTGTGCGAAGTGAGCGACAGTTTAGGGCCTCAAAAAATAGGGGACCTCGGAATTGTATACATGTATTATTTGTTGCCATAAATGAATAAATAGAAACTTAGAAAGCTATGGAGTAGTCGTTAGACCATGAGCATATTAATTTACTGATTGTGGGTTTAATTCCCACTACAAACAAAATTGTTATTTTTTAGAAACACAATACAAGTGGGCCCACTTTTTGGTTAAAAAAAATCATAAAGTCTCTAATTCATTCACTTAGAGCAACCACACCAAGTGATGGAAAAAAATCATCCATAAAGACTCACGAGTCGCCTGTACGACTCATACACCTTCCTCCACAACTCTGGCTTGCTTTGGTTTGTGCACATATTTTGATCTGTACAATGCATCATGTAACAAGCTATCAAGGCCTCTTCTTCACGGTGAGACCAAGACCGTTTGCTACCTTTGCTGGAGGCAGAGTTTTGTTCCGAAAGGTTGCACTACACTGCCGATGTGAGGATTGGCTATGCAGCATCCGCCTCTTCATCATCATCTTCATCATCCTCTGCAGTAACCCAATTATCTCTGTTGCTGCTTCCTTGGTTGGGCGTCAAAGCATCATATTGTTGGGTGTTTGGAATCTGAGAATAACAAACATTTGGGGTAGTGAATTGTTGGGTGTTTGACGTAACATTAGAAAGTTTAACGGTGTACGGAGGTGGGCTATTTTGCATCCACTGCATGTACAGTTGGTATCCTTGAAATGAGTTGAAAATTGGAAAATTTTGGAAATTTGAAGGGTTGGAAGGAAAATTATTCATTATTTTGTTTGTGATTCGTAACTAACAAAAATCAAATTCAAAGGTGAAAATTGGTGAAATTGATTTTCTCAAACCACAAAATATTTAAAGGATATTTAAGAGTTTTTGGAGAATTTTTTGAGAATTTTTTCAGATTTTATAGTATTTTTTTTAGAGTTAAAACAATTTTTAAGAATTTTTTGAGAATAAATCTAAGGTTTAGAGAAGAATGAATTTGATTGTGAAGAAAAACATAGCAATATAGGTGTCTATTTATAGATCTTGAAAAGTTGTGAATTTTGGTATTTTTTATTTCTTTTAATATAATTACAATTGTCCTTTATTTTAGTATAATTACAATTGTCAAATTTTCAAAATAAGAATTTTATTAAGTAATTAAAACAGCCCAGCAACGTCCACGTGTCAAAACAACAATGGGTCGCATGTCCCAACCTACTGCAAATTTTTATTTGGCTAATTTGAGTGGGGGCCAGCAACGTCCAAGTGTCAAGAAATAAGTAGTTAATTAGAGCGAGATCCACGTAAGTGATTCAATCACACAACTCATCATATTTTGACAAGTTCCATGATTATCTTGGGATGATTTTTTCCATCACCCATAAAATCATTGGTGCAACTTGATGATTTTTACAATCTTCAAAACTAAGACAAAAAACGTGTCAAAAAAAATAAGACAAAAAAAAACTTTGATGGGCATGCTCTGAATAGTCATTAATATTCTATTTACTTTTGCATAAAAAAAAACTCTATTTACTCTTCCAATTTCTTATTGATTCTCCCAAATTAAACCTTTCTAGACTATTCATTTTAATTTTCCAAATTAATTGTACTTAAAATTTTAAATGTATGAATTTTGCACTTTGAGATTTAAGAGTCTCTATAAAGAATTTGCACAGGACCGCCACCAACCTAGCCCCGGCCCTGTGTCACACACGTTGCATTATACAATCACTATTGCTTTCCATTCCGCTCATCACTTTTTTAGTTCTAAACCATAATCAATCCCCCACTTCATAACAATATTAATACTCGCTAAACACCAGACGGACAGACCAGCTAGCCAACACCCTTTTCAGGGAAATTGTTGGCTGTGAAGTCGAGGTTGGGTGCTGGGTCTGTTTGACAATTATCGTTGCAACTTATATCGCTTCACAGTGGCAAAAATGAGACTCTTCCATTCCCACAGTAGACATCAGATTTTATGCAAAATCATCAGTTCGACAATTAAACTAAGCAAACAAAACAAAAATAGAATTGATAAGTTTCATTTTTTTTTTTTTTTTGTAACAATAGTAAAGGTTGCCTGTAATTTTCATGATACTGTAACAACACCAAGATGCTCTATTATTTATATACTCATACTGTCAGCTTATCCATTTTATTCTAGTTGTGAAACAGAGATATGTACAACAACATATGAACCAAGAACTAAGGCAAACAAGTGCTTGCAGTAATCTATCTGAACCTAATTGTCATCCTTTACAGTAGAAGCTTTAGAACAGTCCTCTCTGTCAAAATGCGACCGAAGTCCGATCCAACATTGGTAGTAATTGTGGTCCAGGAAGGGTGACTCAAGAGCCCATGAACAAACTCGAGGAATCAGATATGACTCAAACATGAAAGCCAAGGTATCAGTTATTTTGTATGGCCCTGCATTTTCCCCACATGCAATGGTAGCCTGTATTATCTCAGATGAAATTGAGTTAGCTAAAAAGTAAAGAAGAATCACAGATACAGAAACATTAATCCAAAGCAAGCTTTTTTTTATCCATAATCCAAAGCAAACTTGAACTTAAAAGATAATTCATTATAGGAAAATTTGTTGAAACAACCTCTAAATTTATTTGGGCAAACTTAATCTTAAACAACCTCTAAAGTCTAAACTTTCTACAACTTAAATGGCCCATTAATGAGACAGCTTCAGCAATCAGCATCAATATTGATATTTAAATGTTCTTACTATATTGACATAAGGTCTTGGAGTTGATTGCTACTAGTAGACAACATACCTCATAAGTCTTAGTATCTGGACCGTGTGGTGTCATACAGCTATGCAGACTTGCACCACCTGGGAGAAACCCATCAGCCTTTGCCTGCATGTTGGTAAAATAGTTTCAGGAAAGTTGTTCATATAAGGCAAACTTGCCACCGCTATAAGAACGGTTCTATCAATCATCATGTTAATCCTGCATGTATAAGTAAGGCTGGAACCTAGCATTTTTGAACCATCAATTGATGAAATGGGAAATATTATGTATGTCTAGAACTCTAATGTTAAATTAATGTAAGCTACAACCAAAGTTGCCGCCAAGTACTACACATATGCTATGATTTGTTGCTAAGCTTCTAAATATATGCGTTGATAGTGAAATAGTTGGTACCATATTCAAAATCCTATAAAAGTAATTTCAAGCAAAATTGTGGTAGAATTATTACCTCATAATTACCATAGATCAAGCCCATAAACTCGCTCATGCAATTGCGATGATAATAAGGAGGTCGAAATGTGTGTTCAGCAACGAGCCATCTAGGAGGGAAAATGACAAAATCAAGCAAAGCCACCCCAGGCTTATCTGTTGGGGCAGTTAGAACTGCAATGCAATGGCAGAAAACCAAATCAATGATGATACCCAAGTAATTTAACTCAAATGCATAGCTTCAGACTTACAAGAAAGTACAACATAGAAAAGATAGTTAACCTGTATTAACTGATGGGTCACCATGATCTACCAAGACAGTATTGTAAGGACAAAACTTGCTTAAATCATACTGCGATCAGAAGTTAGCACATCAGTATCTAGATATGCAACTTAGTTCAAGAATATTAATTATTAATTTATACTATATAAGGCTGAAGTAACAAAAAAGTTTCGTCCAACAAAAAATAAATTAAAATTACGAAGCATAAGCCAGTCACTTCAGTAGAACAAAATTGAAAGTAACAACAAACGACACACCTTATATGGGACATAATTACCATGCCAGGCAACTACATTAAAGGGAGAGAAGTCCTGTTTTGCTGTAAACAGTTCTCCTCCATATTTTTGAACAATTAGGTAATTTGGACGGGGAGCTTCCTCAAACAGAGCAGTGGGAACAAGAAAATCTCTTGCAGCAGCCAGACCATTGGCACCTACAAACATGAAAGTCACAACTTAAAATCTATCTCGAATCCAGCAGGATTTGATGGGCTGATGGCTGAGTAAAGTGCATGGTTACATTCCTTTTCATTAATACTCTGTATCATAAAAAGGGAAATAGATACCTATAGGACCCAGATCTGGAAGCTGAAAATGTGTCCCAAATATCTCAGCAACATAGCCTCGCGATGGACCATCAGGCAAGCAGACATCAAAACGAAATCCTTGAGGTATAACAGCAACTTCTCCAGGACTAACATTCAATCTTCCACACTCTGTTGTGATCCATAGCCCTGAAAATCACAGATTAGTAAAGAACGCTGAAAAGTTAAAGAATTACAGTTCAATATAGACATTGCTAGTTGACACGATCATTGGGACATAGTAGAAACATGCTCAGGATATTAATTACTCCTATGGAATAAGTTCATAGCATAGGTTGAGTAGCCTAGTTTGTCACATGTTATGGCAGGAGAGCTATCTTCCACAATTGATCCCAACTAGAATTTTTCATCTCTTTCCCACCAAATTTGGTTTTCAACAATTGCAATGTGTGTGGACAGGTATCAAAGACAAAGCAAGAAAATCAATCAATCAATCAATCAATCAATCATAGCCTTAATCCCATATGTGGGGTCGGCTAACATGAACCAAATGTGATTATTCCGGGAGGTCATCCACATAAATTTTCCTCCTCCACTCCCTCCGATCGAGAGCCTCACTCTAGATTATTGTGAAAAAATAAATTACAATCATCATATACTAGATTATTGTGACTAATATTATCGAACTACTATACACTTTTGTCTTATCTTAACTTACTGACCAGAGCTTATTCACAGTTGTGCATTAAATTAGAATTTGTGTGAAGTCTGGGCTCTTATCTGAACTGAAACACAATCTTCTGAAGTAAAAGAACAAGACCTTCATGAAATTTTGAATGTTTGGGACTACAGGCAGTCAGGCACCACACATCAAAGTAAGCAGTATGAATAGAAAAATGGTACATACTTCCTTTCTGTGGAACAAATAAGAAGTCTCCATCAGCATTGCAGAAGGCACAGTTGTGCATTGACTTGTTGGCAGTGTACCTATACAAGAAATGCAATTTTGAAGTTTCTTCCTCCACAACCAAATCTTTAATTTAAAAGCAAAGACAAACGATAACAAATTACTGACATAGTGACATTCATGACAAAGAGAAAGTAAAAAAAAAAAAAAAAAAAAAAAAAAAAAACCCTTTAGATGATAGAAAATTAGAAATTAATCTTTTGAATTTAATTTTGTATTAGACAATGAGATGTTCACGAAAAAACTTAAAATTAATGTTTTGTTTGATATAAGCTGTAAAACTCCAGTTTACGCCATTTTAATTTGGAAATTTAAGCTCAACATATACCATTTGTAACTCAAGCACTCAACCATAGTCAAATTCAAAATTTAAGTGCAAAATATTTTTTCTACTTCATTTTCGGGCAAAATGCTAGAAAGTTTCGATTACCATCGGAGCACCAAAAAAAGAAAGCAAGCAAAAGAAAACGTGTACAGAGAGAAAATTTGTTTAATTTGTTGTGCACGTGGGGAAAGGGAGCATAGGTGTCACTTGTCACTAGTCAGCATATCTTCTGCCCATACTTAAACATCATATTTAAACTATGTCTACAACTGGGAAGCTACAAAGTTATTCGCAAGCATAATGATGGTACAGGAGAAACATGAAAGTTTTAGATAATGTAAATGGATGGAAGCAGAAAGTAAAGATAGACTTAGAAGAGAAGGATGTTGAAAAAACCATTCTAACATATAATAAACTAATATAAAAGTACCAATTACATGTGAATAGCGTATCCATGGCGGAGATAGGAACTGCCTGCCCCACAAATAGTTTGCAAACCATCGATAAAATCAGTTGGTTCTTCAGGAATATCTACTGGCTTCCACCGTAATTGTGTTGGATTGGCAGAGCTATTGGAGTCATTGAATTCTGCAATAAGCTTCTTGTTGCCAGGGACACGAGGTTTAAAAGGCTCATGTGTAACAGATGGTTTAATACGGTATAACCAACTGCTCAAGAAAAACAATGATATGTCAATTCCTGTTCTAACTTCTATAGCAAGAGAATATTCGGATCCAAAACAGCAGAAAACATAATGCTAAGTTCAAAGGAAATCAACTCCAAAGAATGCTGCTCATACACACAGGCAATCAAGCAAATACTCACATGAGTCATATGTACAAACACACGTACTCCTCCTTGGCTGTTGTGGAACAGCAGATCATTATTTCATATCTATGTTATGGCACACTATACATGAACTACCGACCCTATTTAATATCCATACCAAACAGTTTACTGCCATCCTGAGATAATAGCCATGCTAGTCATATGCGCTTAAGTCCCATATAAAAGAAAACAAACACGATAAGATAAAACTCAGCTATGTTACATTTACACTTTAATTTATCTCATAATAAAAATTGACTCATGCCATATCCTGTTGGATATGACACTTGTATACTTCATTTTAAACTAAAATCTTGACATTTTTCTTCAAAATAACCAAGTCCAACTTTCGGACACCAATAATTTGAAATCTTTATGCTGCTGTAAATGCACATGAGGATCGTTGGCACTCCGACRTACACAAAAGAACTTCAGCACCTAAATTATCTACAAATATTGAGTCATAGTAAGTAGTATCCTAGAACAAAGGGAAGAGTTGCTGAAATTTTAAGTTAGCTTACGATTACTATGGTTTTAAGGAAGTTTATTTTCTTTTCTTTCACTGAATTAATGGATTTGTTATTGTCTTTTTTGTTTGTGCACACACGCTTTACTCGATCCTTGATCTCAAGACTTTATCAGATACTACTTTCCAAGACTTTATCTTGGTAAGGTAGTTTTATTGTCAATGTCAATTAGAGTCCCTAGTTTCCACCTTTTAATCACCAAACTCTAACAATCAACAGCACCCATCGCAACTTCATCATTCCAAAACTTAGTAGGTTTTTATTTTCATCAAATGGACAATATTAATATGATCAATATTACTTTCATTATTGCATATAATAAATAGAAAGACTAGTTGGCTAAAATTCATGAATCATTAGTACAATAGTATAGAATATATGTTTAGGACTTTCAGAATCTTTTACTGCTATTTTTCTACTAGTACCAGTAAGCTAAAATTGAACCAAAAAGGGTTGACTTTGAAACAACAACTACCAGCATAACAAGATCTTACAGAACAATACAACAACCTTTTTCATACTTACATATTATAGTAAAAAAAGAAAAAGAAAAGTTTTCTCTTTATCAACCAAAGAAAACAAAGTTGACATTTTGCAATCAAGCATTAAAACAAATAAACTCAAATATTTGGTGCTCCAAATATTAATAAAATTATGGGAACTTGAAGTTAGGAACACATCAATATCATGACAAATATTAAATCCAAACTTCCCAAAAAAAACATAAATAAATTCAAACAAAAAAAGAAGACTAAAATTAAATGATGAAGAAAGAGATAAAGGGTGAACCTTCGAAGATTAATCTTGCGAGGAGCAGTGAAAGAAGTACCGGAAATTTGCTCAGCATAAAGCCCAAATGGGCATTTGAGTGGGTTGTTCTGTCCTCTAGGCAATGCGCCGGGAACTGCTTCCGACGAAAAGTGGTTCCCGAAGCCAGAAGAGTACTGAAAACGGTCAGCAGAATCAAATTCCGACGCCATTGTTACGACGATAGATCGCAATAAAAGGTAAGAATCGTTGTTGGGTATAAAACGTTAAAATGGGTTTGCTAAATTAAATGTGTCAAATGATGTGAGTCATCATAATTAGGCCTGTCAATTCGGATCAACAGTTCAGTTATGGTTGAATCCAAACAGTTCAGTTCAATACAGTTCAGTTCAGTTTAAYGATAAAACAGTTCAGTTCAGTTCAGTTCAGTTGATAACAGTTCAGTTCAATTCAGTTCGACCAAGTTCAGTTCAGTTCAGTTCAGTTTTGGACGGATTGAAACAGTTCAGTTTAGTACAGTTCAGTTCAATTCAGTTAAAACAAAGTTCAGTTCAGTTCAGTTCAGTTTTGGACGGATTGAAACAGTTCAGTTTAGTACAGTTCAGTTCAGTTCAGTTTTGGTTGGTATCGGTTCAGTTCAATTCAGTTAAAACGAATTTCAGTTCAGTTCAGTTCAGTTTTGGTTGGTATCGGTTCAGTTCAATTCAGTTTGACCAAGTTCGGTTCAGTTCAGTTTTGGGCGGATTGAAACAGTTCAGTTTGGTACAGTTCAGTTCAATGCAGTTAAAATAAAAGTTAATGAAATGAGATCAAAGTAGCATGAATTGGTCTAGACTCCAGAGGCCTTGTTTAGAATTAAAAAGCCTCATAAAAGTTTTGTTCACTTTTTTTGGATCTTTTAACTCTCTAGTGATGTAATGATGTTAATGAAATGAGATCAAAGTTGGATTGATAGGTTGCAAGTTGCAACTTGCAACAACAATACTTATGAAGTTATAAACTTATAATGATCTGATTTGCTTTGTAAAATTATCCTTTATGTTAAAAGGAGTGTCCTTTTTAAATCTCTATAAACTTGTTCATAGTATGAGCAAATTTTCAATAATTGATTCATCAAAGTGTTATAAGAATAACAATGGAAATATGTATTACGTAATACTCCCTCCGTTTTTTTTAGATGTTCCATACCATTATGGAACGGTTTTTAAGAGTTGATTGAGTTGAATAAAATAGTTGAGTAAGTTGGTAAAAAGTTGAATAAGTTAAGTAAAAGAGTAAATGTGTGAATGAAATTTTATGGAAAATAATAATTTTGGGTGAAAAGATTGGGTAAAGTAATGAAAGTTGACTTTAAAAGGGGTAAGTCATTAATGTTAGAGTAAATAAAGTAGGTAAAATGTGAAAAAGTATTTTTAGATTTGTTTGGAACAACTATTTAAAAACATCCCAAATAGAAACTGGAACAACTAAAAAAAACGGAGGGAGTATACGAGTAACTCATATATACTTTATCATCTTTTATGTGTCATTAGTTTATTACCCATTAACCTTAACATTATTCCATATCAAATTCAATTTACTTATTTTTCATTACATTACATCTATCTCATAATCTCCTTCAAAAAAATAAAATAATATTTATCTCAAAATCTCAACAAATTACTTATATTCTTAAATAATTAATCAAGTATAAAATTATCTAATTAATAAAGTGTAAAATTCTCTAATTATTTATTTGGTTATTTTAATTTTATTTCAATTAAATTTAGTTTCATTTTGTTTTAGTTCAGTTAATCGCAGTTCAGTTTTAGTCTATTTCAGTTTTAGTTAATTACTTTATTAAGGTTCAGTTAATTTTAGTTTCAGTTAAGTTTCAGTTTCAGTTGATTACGGTTCAGTTAAGTTCAGTTTCAGTCAATCTCAGTTCAGTTATAGTTCAGTTCAGTTAAGTTCAGTTCAGTAGTTAAGTTCAGTTAATTTCAGTTTCAGTTTTATTTTAACAGTTAATTTCAGTTTTCAAACAGTTAATTTCAGTTTCAGTTTGTTCGGTTCAGTTACAGTTCAGTTTCAGTTTTATATTATCAGTTAAATTCAGTTTCAGTTTGACTCAGTTCAGTTAAGTTCAGTTACAGTTCATTTCAGTTAATTCAGTTATATATGCAGTTTATTCAGTTAAATAATCAGCTTGATAACCAAATTGACAGCCCTAATCATAATGTCATACAAGTATCAAGTTTCATTTTGTAAGTTTCCCTCTTGTTTTGGGGGCACTCCCAGAGTCCCAAGTTTATCTGTTTGTGATACTTGCTTGATTCTTAAAATTCCCTACACTTTCTATATTTTAAAGTTATTTCTCTTTAGAGCACCAAAAGTGATAAAGCTCTCTAAAATTGTTCATTGTTCTTCAATCCATATTTTTATTTTCTCTCCCTTCAACAGTATCCCAAGGACACCTTTCAAAAGTCGCTAATTATAAAAATAATTTTTAAAAATTATTTCTATCCCTCTCCTCTTAAGTGGATCCAGTTTTTAATTGTCTATCCCTTTCCTTTTCAAAAACAAAAAAAACAAAAATAAATAAAAATAAAAAACTATAAGATGGTCAGTTGAGAAAAATATAGCAAGTAATATGCAACAAACAAAATATATAAGATTGGATAACACAATATGACCATATATGATGAATTGATGAGTCATAAGTTAATCCGCAATTTGGCATTTAACATTCAAAATTAAAGGCGTGCAAGATATCACTTATAGGTGGATAATTGTTTAAATATTACAAATCATTATTTTTTTGGATAATGTTACATGTGATCCCAGGGTTATGTATAAGATATAAATATACTTCCTAAAATGATTAAAATTGGTGAATTTATGACAAAATCACATTAAAATCAATGTAATAAATGTTAGATTTTATCAAATATTACTATTTTTAGCTTCTTGTTCATAGTCCTTAAGACTATATTTAACATTATCCTATTTTTTTACAAGAAAAATGATATTTGGTCGATTTGCATGATATTTTACCTTATGTATATACTATTATACTCAATGTTGTGTTTAATCCCCTAAAACACAGTCTTGAATACATCTGGTGTACACTAAGTTCTTGTGTACCAAATGGTCAATATATGTCATTTGAAGATAACTATTTAAAAATAAAGAGTCACTATAAGTTAAAGTATTATAATTATACAATATAAGTCTCTCTCTCTCTCTCTCTCTCTCTCTCTCTCTCTCTCTCTCTMTATATATATATATATATATATATATATATATATATATATATATATATAAGAGAGAGAGAAAGGATCCAATAAAAACGACATGTTACAGTAAAGGATATTCGAGACTTTCAACTACTGTTGATGAACAAATATCAGTACATAAATGTGCACGAATTTTTGTGTGAAAGTGCAAAAATCAAAAAAATATGCTCATTTATGCACAAAAATTTGCACATTTACTATTAACACAAACTTTTATATACAATAGGACACATAAAATTTTAAGGTATGGCCAAGGGTAAAACTGTAAAAATACTCCTTTAAAACTTTAAAAATCAATCAAACCCTAACTCATTCCCCCATTTTCATCCGTCATTCAGTCAACTCTCTTTCTCTCTCCTCATTCTTCCTCCCTGTTTTCTCTCTCCTCATTCTCTCTCTTCTCCCTCTTCCTGTAATTCGAAGCTACTCAACCTCCACTAATGGCGTCCGCTGCAACTCTCAACTCTATAACAACTTTCTTAGATCTACTTCGTGTTAATGTGGTTCTTTAATTTTTGTTTGTCGATTCATGTTTATCGTTCGACGATCTATGATTCGAGGTCGATTTCATTGCTTCTCGTTAATAGCGGACGACATGTCAAATCCATTTACTTTGAAAAAAGTAAACCGGCAACAAACTTCAGCACCTTCACAAACGGTTGATAATAGCGAGATGATGATGAGATGATGATACACATTAAGATGATGATTACATGACAGCCGTTGTGGAGATAAGTTCATTTTGGGCTTTTGTTTGTTTAATTACTTTTTAATTATTTTATATTTACTTTTTCTTTATTACAGTATACTCACGACAAATATTGTCAGATTACTTTTACTTTTACTATCATTTACTCTTTCTTGTGATTCGTAGTGCATAGTGTTAATTTTTCGGTTGATTTCAATTTTGATATGGCATTTTTTTCCATTTAACTTGCACTTACTTTTTCGTTAATGTGCAATTACTTTTTTATTGATACACATTTACTTTTAAAGTACAATTACTTTTTCTACTGTGTTATTTTTTTCGTAAGATATGATTACTTTTCTTTTAAACATTACTTACTATTTTTGTTGATACACATTTACTTTTTCGTTAAAGTACGATTAGTTTTTCTAATGTGTTATTATTTTTTTCGTAAGATCTAATTACTTTTCTCTCTAATATTACTTACTTTTTTTATTGACACACATTTACTTTTTCGCTAAACTACGATTACTTTTTCGTTCTCTTTTTTTTTTTTGACAAGGGGAAAAAGCTAAGCGATAAGCCTATGGCTGAGGTCTTAGCTAACTTTTCATTAACATCAATAAAAGTCACCTTACAACCACTACTAGAAAAGCTAGCACTATTACTTTTTCTAATGTGTTATTATTTTTTTCGTAAGATCTGATTACTTTTCTTTCTAATATTACTTACTTTATTGTTGATACAGATTTACTTTTTCGTTAAAGAACGATTACTTTTTCTAATATGTTATTATTTTTTTCGTAAGATCTGATTACTTTTCTTTCTAATATTACTTACTTTTTCATAATCTGTGCGTTTACCTTTTTTCTAATGTGTACTTACTTTTTCAGAGTATTGATAATTGCGTATGGATGATTGAGTCAAAAGAATTGAATAGAGAGAATGAATATTGGATGATGGAGCATCGAAAAGAGGAGAGAGAGGATTGAAGAGAGAGGAGAGAGAAGACGGATTTAAATTCACTAGTTGTTTTTTGTTATTTTATTATTATTTTTGTAATATTATTTGTTATTTGATTTAGATTTGGCCATATCCTAATTATAGGTGTGGCTGAATGTTGTATAGTTGGTCACACCTTAATTATAGGTGTGTGATAAAGAGTTATTGGAATTCCCTTTTCTCAAAAACCCCAATGTAGTATAGTGGGGGTATCGATCACGAGGAACAACTCAATCATTGATCAATTTAGCTAAGGGTCTACATTTTTGTGGAAGTTCAATTGATTAACCCAACTACGACTACTAGATTAACAACAATAACTAAACGATCTAGAGCATGTGATCCGGAGATCCCAACCGATCGGTAATGCCTTGTCAAAGCATGAAACTAGGGAAACGGGGATAACTCTCTCCTTTTCTCTCACCGTCCCGTTAGGGCCCCAATTAAGAGATTGAGGGTGAACAAGCAATGTCTAGTATCCCTTAAGGCCTCACTAAACACTCCCCAAACAGCCCACCATTCGAACAAGAGCGRTGAAACAATCCTAACCACCCCTAATCCTCTCTCAAGGCATTATTGTGTTTATGGCTTTTAAGGTGCGATAAGAAAACATCAAACACTCATAGACAAAGAAATAGAAGAATTCTAACACAAGATTGACCTTGATCAAGGGTTAACAATATGCTCACAACACTCAAAAACCACCATTTCCCATCATATCAAACATTTGGCAAGACACAACCCCAATCTAGTTAGGGTCGCCCATCACACAAGCTCTAGAAGGAAAACTACTCACTCATCATGGAAATTAAAGCAAAAAAGCATGGAATAGACATTAAACAAGAGCTAAACATGATTAACAATTAGATTGCTAGAATAACAAGTAAATAAACCGAATTAGTACTAACAACCACCAAATAACAAGCAACAAACAAACAACAAAGCAATAAATGAGATGAGATGAAGGAAATATACCAAAAGCTTCTATTGGATGATTGAAAGGAAGAGTATTGAGTACAAAGATGACTAGAAATTACACTTCTCTACCTAGAATTATGTGTTTATCTCTCTAAAATTGAATATATCCACAGTAAACACCAGATACCAGCAATAAATGACCTGGAGCTATATGTATCAAGGGCTAAATGGGCCGAAATTACAAGAAAATCGAGAAAAAGTCCAGTAGGAGCGATCGCTCCTCGACCTGGGAGCGGTCGCTCCTAGAGAAAGCCCTAATAGAAGGGTTTCTTCGTGGTCGCTCCTGGGTCGGAGCGATCGCTCCAACCTCAAGTCAAGTCGCTCCTGGGTCGCTCCTTAGCTACTGGAAGGGGGGGCCTTAGGAGCGATCGCTCCTCAGGATGAGGAGCAATTGGGCCAAGTCACTCCATGGTCACTCCTAGGCCGCTCCTAACTCTCTCGAATGGAGAGTTTGGGAGCGAACGCTCCTCCAAGGAGGAGTGACAACGCCTGGTCGCTCCTGGGTCGCTCATCTCTATTTTTCTTCCTTATCTTCTCCTTTTTGCTCCACTTAGCCATGCTCCTTTGCTCCAATGCCTCCTAAGCTCCTCCTAAGCCCCTCATGCTCCTCCAAATGAGTCCATGACCTACAAATCACTCAACTAAATGTCAAAGTAGGTGCTAAACCTTAAAAACACATCGAAATTGCATCATTTTAACAATTAATGTTCAAAAACTCTAATGTGATGCAAATGAGCATAAAATGGGACTAAAATATACAATTAGGCTCAAAATAAGGTCTAAATGAGGGTTAAATGAGTAAGATAAGTGGCCCTAAAGACCACTTATCAGTGTGGCTGGTTGTATGCAAAAGGAGATGGCGGACTATGATATTTCAATATACCCACTATTATTTTTGGTGCACAATACTAATATTGTGCAACTGATGCACCCCAATAATTTCTCTAACCACCCAAAAAATCTCAGAGATACTTTAAACAATTTAATATATATGTGCTTTTGAAATTCTAATCATATTTTTAACAAGAGAATCGAGTTACAATCCATTAAAATTGTATGTTTCCAATAGAAGATCATAGTTAAAGAAGATAAGGCATTGTTTATTTGGACTTAATTCTAAGGTATTTCAGTTTAGTTCTTTTCCATTCAATTTAGTTCCTAATTTCCTTATCTTATAACTTCATAAGCATATCATTTTTAATTCAATTTTTACGTCTCATTCATAGAAACATACCCTAACTACCACTTTGGTTTCAACTCGTAAGTGTTATCAAGCACATCGGCTCTCATGGTTAGGGTTGTCCACTATTTAGACTCCACTCCAAAATCCAATCTTATCCAAATAAGTTATTCGGATTGGACTTCTATTAATTTAGATTGGATTTAAACTCGAAAATTTTGAGTAAGTCTAATCCAGACCAAAAAGTCCGAATTATACAAATATAAATGTAAATATATAATTAATAAAAAAATTTAGGGAAATTATACCATTGGTAGTCCTCTATTTTTGTTTCGTTTCATTCGTAGCCTCAGGTTTTCAAAAATGTACTTCATTCGTTCTCTTTTATTTGCACCCTTTTACTATTTAGGAAGTTGCAAAATACTTGCATCTTTTCTTTTTATGGTAAATGGTCCTAACCAAAAATTACAATTATATCCTTATAAATGTAATAAATAATGTGAATCCCACTTGCATGTGGGTGTACTTTTGTAGACACCTGAAAATGTGTCTCCCCAAATGAGTAATCCGTGATGAAACATACCGCGTCTCGCGTTTGTTTCGAATCAGAAAAGATGCTTTGAATTCACAAAAGTTGGAAATACGCAAGGTCGTACTTGGAAATATTGAGCAAAGGTCAAAGGCAAGGCAAAAATATTTTCTTTCGGTTTTCTCAAAGGTTTTCAAAGGCGATTCTCATGCTTTTTGATTTTCATCATGTCCGTCACATTTTTCTGAATCCGCCAAAAGTTTTTAAATTATTTTTCTGATTTTTCTATGATTTTCTATGAATTTTGCAATATTTAAATACGCAGAATACGCAGAAAATACATGAATAATTAGAAAAATACTCCGGAAATACGTGGAACCTTCTAGAACATTCTAGAACCCTTGCTTGGAGAGGAAGGGTGTCTAGGTGCGTCGAATCAAGGGAAATCACGAATAAAACGGAGGAAATCAAAATATTTCGAGGTTTTTGAAAATATATACGAATCATTGAGCGTATATACGCAAATGATGAGCGGTATATAACGCTCATCAGGAGCTATATACGCTCAACAGAGCGTATATACGCTCAACACATACATACGAAATTGCCAAAAACTTATGGAAGGTGAGCAGCGTATATACGCTGATATGAGCGTATATACGCAGGAAGCAGCGATATACGCTCATATCAGCGTATATACGCAGGGTTTCTTGCTCAAAAATTGCCTCGTGCCTATAAATACACTCTTGCCTTGCTCAGTCCGAGACACTTACACACGACTTCATACACTACATACGCATACTCTTCTCTCTCTTCGAAAACACTTAAACACATTACACATTCGTTTTAATTCAAAGCATCGATTCTTTCGAATCAACAAGCGATAACAAAGGTTGAATTCTGAGATTACTCATAATAATCTCTCCACTTTCTTTTAATTTGACTAACCATTGGTATGAGTTTTTAATGTAATTAAAACAATGTAGAAACTCACTTTTAAATAGTTTCATGTAAATATGTAGGGTTTTCACAATGTTGCAAGGTTTTCATTGGTTTTTGGTTCATTTCATTTATTATTATCCATTGTCAATACTAACAATTCTTTATTTTGTATAGCTATTCAGGCGAAAGATCCATTGCGCTTTGCGTTTATCATGGACTAACAATTGTTTTCTTCTGTTTCATGTAGCGATTCAAGGCAAAGGATTGTTTCATTGTGTTTACAACTAACTTTTGTTTCTTTGCAGATTTAGGGTAAGATGAGTTTGCATGTACTTTGAAGTTTATGCACTTCATAATTATTGGCATATTATCATTGTTGTATAGCTTTGTAATATTTTGGCTAAACAAAGACCGGATTATGTGAATCACTTTAAATCAGATTAACTATGGACAACCTGTTTTAGGCACCGTTTTAACATGATTAATACAAAGTGGTCACAATTTCTAGGTTAGGTAGTCTTTGTGTATAATAGTAACACACTTTCATAGTATTTAGTTTTTAGTACGCTGTCTAAGGTGCTAAAAATGTAAGTATGTGCATTCAATAATCGTGATGAATGGAATTGCAATGAGACCGAATAGAGGCCGCTACATGCGGGCGAATTGGGTTACAGATCTGATTCGTACCATGTCCCGAACCCATGACTGGTTACTTGATTGGACGTGGGGCCATTGTTTTGGCACCAACGTTTCGGGCGTCCGTGAATAACCTTTCTAGGCACGGTGGCGACTCCCTCATTCGACAACACTACCCCAACGCACTCACGTGCGGGATCCGTGGCTCAAGGCCCACGCACAAGCACCGTCGATGTAGTACCAAGCGCGCGCCACGCTATACGCTGAGGGCGCGGCCACAGTCCTACCAATTTGGCGACTTCACTGGGGATAAATCACCGTTAGGTGAAGTGGACAGACTGAAAGTCTCGTAATTCCATCATCATGTTTATTGAATTTTGTTGATTTTGCATGTGACCTTCGCATTAAGGTCACAACTTAGGCACCTTGGTCTCAATATGGCGATGTTCTATGCTCGAGAACTACATAAGGGGGGAACACCTTTGGTTGCATGTGGTTACTTGACGCATGGCTAAGGCAAGTCCTATCCGCCCATGCGTGTGTGGCACGTGTTTACTGATGCGTGTGCAATAAGAGGTATCTTGGCCATACATCGCTAATTGCTATGTGAAAACTGGACCAAGCTCTACTTTGGCATGGTACATCTTTGGACTTAACCCAGCCGACCACAGACTGCCTAGAACTGGACCCTAGGTGGTTTGAACTCATAATCATGTTGTGTGTTTACTTTGAAGTGCAGATGTGACTTTAGGACTCTTAGCCTTGTACGTATTAGACTTAAACACATCACATAAAGCATATAGATCTATGATCGTCTTTAGTTAGACATAGGATTCAACATACATTGCATATTACACATCATTTTGTAAAGGTCATCCTTTTTCCAAAAAAAAAGAGGAAAAAGAAAAAAAAAAAAAAAGAAAAAAGAAGGCAAAAAAAATCGAAAAAATATACAAAAGGGGAAAGGATGACCATGCATTCATTATAGTTTTTGCATTAGGATCATGCATATAGGAAGACGTCATGTTAGGTCATGCATGAGTTTGAATCAAGTGAAGCATTCCATTAATCCGTCGTCTTGTTATGTGGCAGAATTCAACATTGAGCCCCCGTTTGGATTCGCAAGCTAATCAAAGACTATCGAGAGCAAGTCAGTCACTCCACCATCCCATCTCGCAAAGGCAACCTTTTCAGAGTCCACCAAGTCCTAGACCATCTCAATCTTTCACCATGAGCGACGAACACGTTAGGAAGATGGATGAGCTCGCTGTGACACGTGGGCAAACTTCAGCCAAGATGGTGGAAAATCTCACCGCCAACGTCTTCTTCTGCTGCCATCGCTAAGAACATGGAGAAGATGTTCAAAAGCACATTGGATGGGGCAACTTACTATGAAAACACTGAGAACGTAGATCTCCCTGCTGCCAAACTCCCTGACAAGTTTTCAGCCAATGATCTCCCTCAATTCAAGCCTACTGACGATCCCCGTTTCCGATCTCAAGCTTTTAAGGCCACTTGTCTCTCAAGGGGTCGACTCTGCCTTCTACCGAAGGTCTTTCCACTCTCGCTTGCACCTGTGTGCCAGAAATGGTTCTCTCCTTGTCTGAGAAGCAGACTGAAACTTGGGAGGATGTTGCCTTTGCTTTTATGACTCGCTTACAAAGGGAACATTCAAAGTTCAAACCTCTTCTCGTGAACTTGAAATCCTGAAACAAGGCGAGAAAGAGGGATTTACTGCATTCCTCTCTAGATGGAAAGAGGCTTGCTGCACAACTGGTCATTGCCCTCCTGAATTGAAATGGTGAAAGTTTCATATCGAACTTGCAACAAGATACAAAAATCACCTTCGCTATTTGGGCCTAGATACTTTTCGATAAGGTCTACCACATTGGTTATTGCCATTGAGGATGACTTATTGAAAGAAAACAGTTCTAGCACTAACAAACCGAAATGGACAACACAAGAAGGACAATGCTGGGTTCTTCAAACAATGTTTCTGCACTGCAAGCTACCTCGGTTTCCCAAGGAATCAAGGTTATTATCGTCCTAGGCGTGAGTATTTCCCATTGGGCATGACTACACTCAGCACTTGAACGACTTCAAAACAAGGGAAGCTTACAACCTATTGGACCCACTCCAGATCCTCCAGGAGATAAAAGAGTAGGAATTGGAATCCAAACGCTATTGCAAATACCATCAAGTGAGGCCACACAACTGAGGACTGCTTTAAGCTAAAGGTGCGATCAAGACATGGTAGAGGATGGAAGGTCCCACTTCCACCAGGTGCAAAAAAGCCGAACATCACATCCAACCCCTCACTACTCTCATGATTTCTGTTGATGAAAGAAACATTTTTGACCCTACTGTCCTCATCAATCCAGTGGGTCAAGCTGTCAATGTCACTCTACTCTTTCAATGACACTTCGTTAATGGCTTATGGGAGCCACGACGATGGAACGACGACTACTATGAAGGCGTCGCGACCTATCAAGCCATGACAGGGAGAAGATCTTGAAGAAAGAATTCTGGATCAAGAAATTCTCAAGCAGCCAGATGATGTGCATGTGCTTCACTAGGAGTGGGCGTGTTTCCTGAGCCACCACCCCCCAGCATGACACAATGTTCCTACTCAACATCCCACCACAAAGAAGAGAATCCCATTATCAAGCAACTTAAGAAAACCAAAGCGAACTGAATCGCTGGCAATTGATCGATCACCATTCGAAGAGCACGTGAGGCTCTCCTCAAAGCTCTCACTGAAATCAATGTTCGAGCGAGACAACTCCTGAAGGGTTGGTCCAATTTCATAACCAACCACCTGTCTTCCTTATGTCTGTATTTTCTGATGTGATAACTACCTCCTGAGGGGCCCCATCACAATAAGGCCCTTCACCTCACTGTGGTTGTATAGTGGCAGTTCAATATTCCAATATCAGAACTTTGGTAGACAATGGATCTGCCATCAGATGTTTGCCCTTGGAGAACTGCTCAAAAGCTTGGGATCGCAATAGATGATCTTCAAGCTAATACTCAAACTATTCGTAGCTTACGAAAATTCAAAGAGACAAGGCCTTTGGAATCATATGGTCAACATTGCTGCTGGACCCCAATTGAAAAAAGGGTGAAGTTTCATGTGATGCGATGTCAAAAAAACTTCAAATTTCAACTGTACATGCTTGTGGACGCTCTCTTGGCTCTGCATTTTTTAATGTATAACTAGAGCGGTTGTCGCCTCCGTTGCATTGTATCTTACCGATCAAAAAGTCAAAAAGTTACTTACTATCATGGACGCAATCCAAATCCAAAAGTAACTAATCACGAATGCGTCTCCCAGGAAAATTCAAGATCAATAGGAAGTTCCACCATACAAGTCCAGCAGCTGCATATGTAGGAACCCTGAGAAGCGTTTTGCGATTTTCGACTGCTGTGATTGGAAGAATCAAACCTATTGATGCCACATGCTCACTATTCCTACCTAGTTGCTATACTGAAGAAAAGTACAAGGCTATCTTTCCCTGGAATGGCCTTATGAACCCAAACAAGGACATCTCATCCTCTCGTGCTCTGGGTCCACAAAAGTATGGACAAATTCTGGAGCTGGAGATATACCTCTCCCACAAAAAAGTAAGAGATTAAGGGAGCAAGCAACTGAATTAATTATGCTCCCCAATTTGAAGGAAGATATAGAAACTCTAAAGTTAGTTCGTGCCAACCACTTCGCCACCTTACGAGACTTACTCTCAATGGTATCTTTTAATACTGGAGGAAGAAGGATTTTCAAGCTTCGGACTTCCCTGAACCTCTCCTACTGCTTGATGGCAAAAAAGTGTATCCTAGGTCTCCGAGGATCTTGATCAAAGAATGTAAAGACTTTCAGTTGAAAGATTGAGGTGATATGACCACTGTTTCAAACTGCAACCAACTCTGATGGTGTATGAATCACATTGTGGTTTTGAAGGTCTTACTTCTTTGGGTATAGGAAAAGGAGAGGAAGAAGTACTGTTCAAAAGGTGGTCTGAACCAAGACCTACGAAAAGTACCTTCGAACCCAACTAAGCTGATTACCTGCATAAATTCGACATGGTTCAGGGAGGAATGGGCGCAAAACCTGAAGATTCACTACACCTGACGGCCGCATATTCATTTCACTGCTGGTGAGTATGGACCAGATGTTGAGCAGGACATCTTGAGTACTGAGGAGGGTTTCATGAGTACTGAGCTAGTCACACATAAGATATATAGGGAGTACTAGTGTTATCAATGGATCTAAAGACGAACGGTCTATGTTTATGGGATCAATAATAAAACCTGTTTTTGAGCGCGCGGTACCGTCCTATAGAGTAAAAAGATGGGTATCTTCTCTCTAGCACTGCACCTGTTGTGTGGGCTTCTGCGTGATTCGAAAATTTATGTTTCTTTGTAATGATTTTCCGCTCAGAATTCAATACAGCAGATGAAGCAGATAATATCACTGCCATCTATCTCGCTCTTTACCTTCATATAACTTCAATCATACTTCTTGTCTCAAACCACTCTTCTCTCACCATTATATAGCAACTGGGCTATAGATAATTAATATTATCTCTCCCTGCTTCTTTTAAATGAACAAAAGAACGCATAGATGAAATAAGATTTAGCTTTTATACATAACTATGTTTCAAATAGAAAAAAAAATCATATAATAGAAAGATCCAAAAAGACTAACCAACCCATTCATTGTTAACACCGACTGCATCTACGCGAAGAAGAAACTATCAAACTAGTGGTGTTACTCATGACGTACTAATGGAATGCCCAATCACACACAAATAATTCGTCTCTCGAAACAGAGATTTTACTTGGGTACCTCATAGCCACCTCATACTGCAGTAATGAAAATGAGGGTTGCTACACTAGTCGTTAGTACAGAGAGCTCTGCAATAGATCAATAGCTGCTACAAGTACACAGTGGTGTTCGCGAGTAAAAATTAACTCTCTAGCGCGAGAGGAACCATACCCAGGCTAGATCCAGAATCATCAGAATTATAGCCTGGATAAACAAAATAGCATAAACATACACTTTATTAAAATTTGTAGGGAGCTATATCAACCTAGTGTTTTAATGAGTACTCATAGATAGTAATCTAATTACAGAACATATGCCATAAAAAATCCTACTGAACTTGACTTAACTCCCCAATAAGCAACTCAACCAAATTAGAGCCTTAACTGAAAGAGGTAAGGTATCACGAAGACCATTTAGTTCAGACTGGCCATGATCTAGGCTCTTACAAGTTACACAGACAATGTTTAGTCTCGTATTAACCCCATAATTGAATTATATAGTCCTACATAATATGGTAGCTACCAGTCTTTGTTCTGATGTAAAAGTGGTTAGGAATGGCGCGGCAATAGTCAACACGACTGAGATCGTACCGGTATAATACGGATCTTGATCTTGTTTTTTTCCTCAGGGCTCGAGATTATCCCTTCGACTGTACCCGCTAGCGCCAGCATAGTAGCAAAGGCGAACGCTCAACAAATTAATATGAAATGCAAGCCAACAATATAATGTATGGATATATACCCCTTTCATATACCTCGACATAGACATTCCTCGAGTAGTGGTACGAGATACCGAAATCGAATACCAACAAGTGAGCAAAATCACGTTCTCATTGCTATTATCACTTTTCATATTGGTGCGATAGGATCTCAATGCGACGCTGGGAATTGCCTAAAAAATTCAAGAATAATCATAA
>SNQN01008823.1:11814-22903 GCA_008642245.1 Bassia scoparia | reverse complement strand
TACAACTTTCTTTCTACCTCTTTCTTTAACTTCGTATTCTCTCCTCCTCTGCCCACCACAACACAACTAGTGGGCATGCCTTGGACTTGCCCAACTCATCCTCATGCCAKTCTTTTGGGACTCCTCCTGCTCATCACACCACCCATTACGGCCCAACAACCGCCACCATGGGCCGATTCAAACCACAATTACAACTCCCCTATGGCCACTGCCCTCATTGTCATGATCATCGTTTTCTTTTCAGTTGGATTTATATCTGTCTACCTCCGCCACTTCCTTGTATGCCTCGGGTTCCACTCCCATGGTGGGACCCGAAGGGGAATTGACGGAGGCTGGACTAGGGAAGCCTCACGTGGGCTTGACCCTACCATAGTGAGTACATTCCCAACCTTCTTATACTCCGACGTGAAAATACACCGCGTCGGTAAGACAACACCCTTAGAGTGCGCTATATGCCTAAGCGAATTTTCCGATAACGAGATATTGCGGCTGTTACCCAAGTGCAACCACGTGTTTCACCCTCATTGCGTAGACCCTTGGCTTGCGTCCCACGTCACGTGCCCCGTGTGCAGGGCAAACCTGGAATCWACCCAATCCAACAACAACAATCACAGACCTTTTGATCATCATCAACAAACGTCCGATGACGATGCGGAACCACAGCCGTCCGATCAAACCTCGCGGCAAGACGAAGTGATCGTACGGGTAGAAGCCACTTCACCAGAAATGATCATAAAAAGTCCAACACCACAAGAAATAATGAAAGGTCTAAGTATGAGCGAAAGTGGGCGAATTATAAGATTGCCGAGGTCACATTCAACAGGTCATTCATTGGTGGAAGATTCTGACAGGTTTACTCTAAGGTTACCCGATGAGGTACGCAACAAGTTGGTCATCAATGAAAGTACTAATTATTTTAGTGGTTTGCCGGGCGCTATTGTTAGCCCTAGGATCGGGTACCGGGACAACTGGAACGTGGGTTGTGCTGGAATTCCGGTGAGACCGGACAGATGGCGGTTTTCCATGAGCCCACCCTTTATTTCCCGGCCTAATTCTCCTAAATTAGAAGTCACCAATAATAGCACCACCASCAGCAACAACAACAATAATAATATTTTGTCCGGGAGCCTTTTACGGAGCCCTAAAAATTTGTTTAGGTCACTAAAGTCGCCAAATAAATCATCTTTACAACGTATTGTGAGTTGTAACGACATAGGTGAGAGATCATCCGATAGATTATGGGGTAATAATCGAGATACTCGAGAGCTATAAATCAAGGGCCTTATACAAATCAATTTGACTGATAAGAATATATTTGCTTAATTAGATTTTGTATGGTAGTTGGTTGTGTTTTCGGAAAGTAATTTTGTTATAGAGTCGATTTGAATTATTTCATTGAATAGTTGGGAAGAGGTGAAACTTCCAGTAGTATTATACATCACAAGTTTACATTTACATGTCTAAATTTTGGTGTACATGTGAATATTAATTAAGTCAACTTGGTAAAWTTTTGTGAGGATGCAATGATACCAAGAATTTGAATTRTATTTCATGTTGAGTAATATATGTGTGGTATGCCTCGTGTAATATTTCTCGCTCAATTGTTAGTTGAATAACTGAATAAACATTGTATAGTAGCGTGATGTAATTGTATATATTAAGATTAATTATTATTTTATTATTACAATGAATAAGTACTATTATTATTTCAAATTTTCAATGCTTGTTTTTTGTTTTATTTTGTGTTTTTATGCCCTTAATTAACCGATGAGATTGTGTCATGTAAAGAGTGAGGTTTCCAAAATCTTACCAATGATTGAGGAAGGTTTAACCCTTTAAGGACCACTTTGGTATGTTGCCTATCTCTAAGCAACCGGCCTTTATTTTGATCCCTATTTTTCAATACGAAGTACAATAGTATAAATTAATTTGATTGGTGAATACATATTTCTTTTTTTTAATACTTGAATCATTTTTATTTAAGGTAATTTAATTAATACGTTATTTTTGATTGGAAAGTCAATTCTCCGTGTCGCAATAATTACATGTTCCATTAATCACTCATAATTGCATATGATTATAATAATTGATGACTATGTCTTCCACCTACCGTCTAAAAATGGACAGTTAGTTAGCTTCAATATTGAAATGCTTTCTTTTGTTTTTATGCGAAAAAGAAATTGAAATATCATTGTAAAGAAAGGAGATATGATATGTACGTTTTGCTCATTTAAGTTGATATTTCATATTATCTTCGCTTAAGAGCACTACAATGTGACATTTAACATCCTTCATCCCTCTCTCTCTATCACTTTCTCACTCATCTTTTATCTTCCTAAGAAATTTCCATCATATTCATTACAATCATGAACCAAAAATCACTTCATCCCCTCTCTCTCCTACTATTAACTCTACCCCAACACTTTTTCTCTATCATCCAACTCATCATTTTCCTTTAATTATTCCCTTTTAATATATTTTATTAAAATTAGAGCTTATAATCACTCAAGATTAGCGTTATATTAAATTTGTTTAACTCTTAATTATCGGATTAATACTTGATTTCGGGATTAATTAGTTGTTAATTTTCGTTGTTGAGAAATTATCGATTAGTTTTGTAATTATGGATTAGTTGATTAATATCGGATGATTTTATTTTCGGATTACATACTTATTTCGATATTAGTTGTTAATTTTCGATTATGTGAAAATTATCGGATTAGTTTTTAATTATGATTAGTTGAATAATATAGGATCAATTTTTATTTTCGGAATACTTACTTATTTCTAATTAACATACCGCATAATTATTCAAACAAATTTACTTGATCAATTCTATATACATTATAAAAACAAATACATTGAAATTTAATAGCCTAAATAGGAAAAACCCTTTCAATGAAAGGTAAAACTATAGGCAAAAATCTAAAATAAGTGCAACTAAATTACATATTATTCATGGATATTCACGTCTTCATAAACTTCCAAATGTGTTCAATTAAATCATTTTCAACACGATAATGTATCTGCCTATCACGAACCTCATTTCTCCTAGCTAGATATGGTCCATGTTGAACGGACGTTCAACTCGATAATGAAGTCTTTCTTCGTCTCTTCAACAGGTCGCTAGAACCAGCTTCTGTTGCCTCCGTCTCTGCCGTTGGCGCGCTCGATCCGATCTTCATGAAATCTGTTGATCTCATAGCCTCGAAGTTCCCTTCGATCTCCACAACATATTGGCATTATTATGCAAGCCATCATTAGTTACTAAGTATTTCTTCATCCCAAGCAAGCGATGGCTTTTTAATGATCGCAAACCTAGCTTGGAGGACTCCAAGGCTCGTTCGACATCTTTTCTGACTGCGGCTTGACGTTCGGCAAACAACCGATGTTTTCGGTTGAGGTGTGTGATTCCTTGAATAAAATGCAGCCCATCTGGAAATGCCGTCAGTGAGGTAGTAGCACATCTTGTAGCGGTGTCCGTTGACAAAAAATCAGCTGGTGGTGCGTGCCCACTCATAACGCGTCGAAAACGGCTTCGATAGAGACATTCAAGTCGTTGCAACACCCGGATACAAAAAAAAGCATGCCAAATCCATAGATCTTGGAGGCAACCGCTTCAAGGATAATAGATCCGTCCACTTCTACCCTGATATTGAGCTTTCCATGCAGCCGGAACAATTTCTTCCATTCCAATGCATTCTCGCCCAGTGAATCACCACCATCCTCTGAATTGGAAGCTACACCCTTACCTTTGCGTTGTTGAGTCTGCCTCGCTTCCTTCTTCACACCGTCAGGCCAACACTCTTATGGAGACAACGTCATCGATATCTACATCATCTTCGTCTCGTAGTCTCTTTCCACTACTGTGCTCTCTTTTGTGCTTCCTTCGCCGACGGGTTTAGCTACCCCCTCAAGTTGGTGAATCTTTTACCTTCACCTCCTTTGTCCCCGTGCTCGCAAAGTTTCTCCCACGCATGTTGGTAGGCAAACTTCTTGCCTTTTGATCGTGGTAAATGGTTTAGCAGCTTCAATAACGTTTTTGGTTTGCTCACACTACGCGTGACTCCTTTGGCTTCTTCGTAAACAACCCACCACTTCATCACATCTTTGCACATTCTTCTCCAATGTTCTGCATCATATCAGATTCTCTCCGGAGCTCATTGGCCTAGATGCACGTGCAGCCTCGTACGAGGCAAACACCTTTTCCACAATTGCAAGACTTTGGTTGGTGCTCATGATTGGTCCGTGCAGTGCAACATATAACAAGCGATTAAAGCCTCCTCCTCACGGTGAGACATGCCTCTTTGCTGCTTTAGCAGATGCACCACTGCCTCTTAGACATCTTGCCTAGAACAGCCGTGAAGGATAGGCTCCTCAGCAACTGCCTCTTCATCATCTCTCTTGTCTTCCTCAGAAGCCCAAATCTCTATACTGCTTCCCTGGTTTGGAGTTGGAGCATAAAATGTTGAGTGTTGGATCTTGATAATAAGAAAGTTATGTCGAGTAATTTTTGAGTACTAGGAGTTGTTCCCGAGATTAACGCAAACGAAGGGGTGGATAACAACATTTGGTGTAGGATGGTATTCTTCCCATGAGTTGAATGTAGGTACATTCTGGATTTCCTTGTTGTAAGGATTAGTTACTCATATTTTTGGCTAATTTTTCACAAATTAAAACGAATTTTGGAATTTTTGAAGTTTGGAAGTGAAGCTTGAATGTGTTTTCAATGAGGGTTGGAATGTTTTGTGGTGACCATACTCAGGAGTATGAATTTATAGAAATTTTTGGAATTTATTATTTTTTATAATTTTTATTAATTTTAACAAGTGGTTTAAAAATTAATTTAAATATAATACAAATAAGTGTTAACTAAGAGAAATATAAAAATATTTCAAAATATAGCAAAATGGGTGTCTATTTGTAGATCTTGAAAAGTTATGAATTTTGGTAATTTTTTTTTTAATTTTTTTATAAGCACGAAATTAGCAATTAAAGAAAACAATTAAAAGAGATAAAAGTGACTGGCAGGGACGCGTGTCAGCGCCTCATTGGGCCGCGTCACCTGCCAGTTTGTCAGCCTCAAATTCTTTTTTTTTTCAACCGTTTAATGCAAAACGCGGAGCTTTGTCTCCTACAAAGCTTAAGCGACGTCGTTTTGGCGTTTTTGAGGGCAAAAAAAATTATTTTTTAGCGCCTTGCTGGCGCGGGTCCCACACTAAGCTGCGTCTCAATTCTCGTCTTCAGACGACGCAAATGAAGATGCATCTTGCCATGAATATTTCCATCATCACACAAATCACCATTGTATATCATGAATATTTTGGTCTCTTTAAGACAAGACCAAAATATTCACCATTGCAATTGCTCTAACAAGTGTACAACATATGTATTAATGAGTTAGAATGTTAGGTGAGAACAATGAAGTAGACATAATGGTGACAAACTGACAATAATTTCGCAAAAAGAACAACTAAATTTGAGCATTCTTGCTTGAGCACATCCCAGATTGGCATTTATTGGGGGCAATTGGTCCCAAGGCCCAATCTAAATAGGGTCCATCAACTGGGCTGACCCGTGTACTTAGAATATAGCAAATTGGACATCTTATAAGCCCAAGGTCAGAAGAAAGAAAATTAAACGTAAAAGAAAAAATTGTGCAAGTGCCATGCACACGACAAAGGTCTATAAGTACTACTTAGCTCATTTATTTTGGTATTTACAAAGTCTTACACAAATTTCAACCATTTTCACTCCAACACGAGCTCTACTAACTTGGGCATCGGAAGAAGGTTCCCAAAATACACCTAAGGTCTCTATAATTATAAGGTTGGAAAAACTAACGTTTTCTATCAAGTGGTATTGCTCCCAAATTTTTTAGACGATAAAAGTAATTTAATTGAAAAAAATATATAAGGTTATTGTTTTCGAAAAAGTGTATAATAAAATGTATTTTTTTTAACAATTTTGCCTAAAATACACCAACAAAACTCATAAGGTACCAATTGTACTATTCTTAACAAATCCATTACAATTATAAAAATAAAATAGGTGCTCACTTTTTTTGCGCGATACATACCTTAAAAAAAGTTGTTTATTAAAGTTTTCAAGATCGTCACCAGAGAGCGCAAGTTCATTTTATTACCAAACCAAATGCCCTTGCTCATATATACAAATATACAATAGCATTTTTGGCACGCGATGCGTGCACGAATGATTTGAGCTATCAAACTTAGTTATTTTTAATAACTATAATAGAAATTTAATTTGTATTTTGACAATACGTTTATAATTCAAATATATACAATATAAATAGTACTTTGGATTTTTTTCGATGTATAGTTTTTAAATTTTGAATAACGTTGCTATTTTGTTAATATTTGCATTGATTGCATTAATTTCATTAAATTTGGTAAGTTTTATGGTGTTTACTATTTTAATTTCACCTTACCAAAATTTTATTAAATATAATACTTTGATTATTTGACTTTTATTGTTAATTTTTTAAAAATCTCTATTATATAAGCCAAGGGGGAGCAATGGTGTCCCCCCTATGAATTGTCCCATATACCCTTAATGAATTAAATTACAATGTTTTTTAAAAAATAAAATTAAATAATCTCTTTTTACTCTTTCAATTGTCAATTTGTCATAAATGTTGAACAAGTTTAATATGGTATTGCATATTGAAATGTCAACTATACTAATTAACGAATATTTAGTGATTTCTTTCTTATCATAATAAATATTGTATAATGAACAATTGCATAAAAAATTAAAAATAAGAATTTCATATTAAAAGTTGGGTACACTAATCAAATTATATTCATGATACCATACTTAGTGACCAACTTGGAAATTTAGTGCGTAGTTGTATCGTACAATTGTCATCTACTATAAAATTTGTTCTACTAAGTATATTTCTAACATTATTATTTGGATCTTTATTATTTAAGCACAAGTTTTTTTTCAACATTATATTTCTTTTTGACATACTTCATATTATGAATAACAATAAATGACTACTAAAAACGAAAGAATTGTTGATATATAAAATTATATTAACATTTCTTTCTCTTGACATATGCATACTCACGCACGCATCGCGTGCTAAAATCTGTAATATTAATTGCAAGGTAATTATGAAATAGCCCTAGGGACACCACTGCTTCCTTGCTTATATAATAGAGATTATACGGAATTATTTTCATTTTCTGTTGCACCAAGCACACATGAGTGCAAAATTCATGTAATATTTGTTATAACAAATTCTTCAAATTAAAAAAATATCAAATTATAACTCATCTATCTACTTCATTATGGAGTGGTTTATACCCAGTATATTATTCACTCCGTTTAATTGTTTTTTACGTTGTTAGAATTGCACGTCAATTAAGGGAAAGTAATATATGATAAATATGTTAGTATTACGTGAAGTGTTTTATTTTAATTGTTTGAGATGTGTGCAATAAAATTAAAGTAAATATTCATCAAACATATAAAAAGTTACAAGCTGAATACAATTCAGTGAACAGTATGAACAAGGGACCGCCCACCATTTTCGACCCGTGGCCCACTATCTTATACCCAACAGGCCCGCCCAGCCCGCCACTGCTACCCAAACGCCCACACCCATTCATTCTCCCATTTCACCATTTCGACGTCCTCACTCTTTCTTTCACCATTTCGAAATCCACCTTTCTTTCTCCAATCACTCTTTCTCACCTCATGGATTTCAACTCGACCCATCCACTTTGTATCGATTTCAACCCGCACCCATCCGCCTTTGTAGCGTCTCCCAATGGTCATCTCAACTGTTCTTGCCTTGACTGGTAAGTTTCTTTGTCTTTGGTGTTGGTTTTTTTTTTAATTCGAGTTATTTGGTATTGGTACTTTGTTGTTGTGTTATATAGATCACTAAATTGTCTTGTTTATGTTGAATCTTATAATGTTGATTGGCTAGATCTAGGTTTGAGTGGTTAGGGGTTTTTTCCGATTTGTGTTTGTCAATTGAGTTTGAGGTTTCTTCTAGGGTTGAATCTTAGGGCTTTCGTTTTTTTCGCTTGACAATAAGATATGATTTTCTCTAATTTCTTGTGTTTCTGTTTAAATCGTGTATAGAAACAAACTGTACAAATGAACTTCTTTCACGTTTTGTCACTTTATGTGAAGAGAGTAAGGTTTATCAGCTAATCAAATTTTAACTATTGTGATGCATTGGACTGAGATGAAAGATGAGAGGTATTGATGTTAAGCTAAGAGCAACTTCATCAAGAATTTGGAGCATGGACTATCCACAATAACAAAGAATGAGTATCATAAGGTCTTCTACTCCAACAGCTTAACTCTTTAGTGTTCAGAATGCTTATAATCTTAAACAGTAGGTTTAAATCCTATGTAAAAGCTTAATTATAAATTATCATATTTGTTCTGCATTCACGAACAATTGAGTTTAGAATCCTTTTTTTACCTTCTTTACCATTTATTAGGATAAGAGCTTGTTGTTCATGGTTGTTTTGACATGCCTATGCTGATTGAAGTAGTGATTACATAGGCACAATGGCTAATACAAGCAACAATTATTCAGGCGAGCTTAAAAAATTGTTCGAATTTAGTTTCCACATAACCATACATGTTTCCTTCCGGTATTATGAATAACAAATTGATCACTCAATATTGATAAGAGGACAAAGCACTATTTCCTAATTATTACAGAATACGTGCAATAAGCAATAATTATTGATGCATAGGTGAGTTGAAGTACATATGTGATATAGATGATGATTAGATTGATACCAAACTTCAAAGTATGTAGATTGGGGGTAGTGCTCCAAATTTCAGAAAAAATAAACTTCAACAACATCTCTACACCTACAATACTATAACCTCCAATCCTTCTCATTTCATCCTGCAACCGTTTCCTTTCTCCGTGGAAGCACGAATTTTTTTTTGCATTTTTAATTAGTGTACAATAATTACTTTTATTTCTTGGATATTTTTTGGTGTCTTAATCGTTATTATTATGAATATAATAAAAGTATGCTAGACTTGGGTAGCTTCTCCAAATTTCGAAAAATAAACTCACAACCATCTCACACACCTGCAATCACTCTTTCCCTCACAATCCTTCTCATTTCATCCTGCAAACCGTGTTCCTTTCTCCGTGGAAGCACGAATTTTTGGTTGATTTTTAATTAGTGTACAATTAATTAATTTTTATTTTCTTGGGATATTTTTGCTGCTTAATCGATTATTTGATTATGAATTTACATATAATTTGTAGGAAGAGATGATAAATTTGAGCTTGGCAGTGAGGTTTTGAAAACGGAGGCCATATATCTACAAAGAATATGGCCGAAGATTAGAGCCTTAGAGGTACTTGCTTACTACTCTCAAATTCTCTATTTCTTCTTCATCCAATTCTTATTGATTGATTGATTCTGGATTCTTAACCAAGTATATCTCTATGACTCTGTTTAGGTGTCTTGGAAGCATATTTTTATATTTAACCTTGTTGTAGCAGGACAAAAGCAACCTGAGTTTGCTTATAGCAAAGGGAGCTGAGGTTGATGCATCATCAACTATATATGAAAGGCATACCACTGTGATGTACTGCAGCATATGAAATGAAAGATGCTTAGGTTATATGACTTTTATTTCGTTTGTTTACTCTATATATCTTGCTTCGAATTTGTTAATTTGATGTTTATCGTTAACTCTATGCTTTTGAATATTAGAAATTTGTGTTTGATCACTCACTATCTATTAGGAACGAGGTACAGACATGCTTCTACGATATAAACAAGTTTGCAACATTTTATTATGATTATCTATGTGGCAAACTTTGATCATGTAGTTATAGTGATCTTTTTGATCTATTTGATTGCTAGAAGTTTGACTTATTTTAGTTGTTGTTTGGCTTTATGATTAAGAAATGCTAAAACATGTAAGATTTTGTTATACATGTGGTGTGTTATACTGTGAGAATTCACTAGGTGTATTAATGATGATAAGTTTGTGGTTGTAGGGAATTTCTTTGTATTTCAATTTCAGGTAAGAACAAAGAACAATCAGCTCAACAACTTGCTTTTATTTACTAAAAGGGTAGTTTTGGGAGAGAATGCAAAATTAAGTCGGTATTCAAATGATTTCAGATGAAATTACGTTGTCTTATAATGTCCAGGTTCGATTGTTCTCCTTTCTTATTTTCCGGTACATATATAATGTCCATTTTACAGTATATATCCTAATCACATTACTTCTCAAGTCAGGTTTGCTTCTGTAGTTTAGTTCATTCTGATTTTTTGCACATACATTTAAATCCTATAGCGATTATTACTACTTCGCATCACAAATCAGTTAAGGATATGATATCCTTGTCTAATTGGACTTAAATCTAATTTACCACACCACATCAGAAGTCCAACTTAATTCCAATGAATAACTTGTGCAGACCAAAAATTGAAAAGCTTTTATAATTTTTGAAGAAATCAATAGATAATATAGTGGTGAATCCCTGGTGATCATGCAGCTCTGTAGGTTTATAAAAAACAGTTTTCTTATGCAAATTAAAACTATGCCGAGGTTGGTCTTTTTCTTAAATGTTATTCTACTTGAGTCTTAATTGGAAATATTTTGAAATTTTGTTATATCAAGGACTGTGCAGATATGTGTATGTGATGACAATTGGTTTTATTATTTCCAAATTAAGCTTTCTTTTTTAATTAAGTTGTATCTACTTTATTTACTCAGGTGGCGGAAGTTGGTTTCGGACGGAATGGAAAACTAACAGATATCCTCATATCCCATGGGTTTTTTCCCAAATGCAAGGCCCACATGATATGAGGCAACCTAAAACAAAATTGTACCTGCTARTTCAAGTGACTAACAGGCCATAGTCSTCAATTCATGTTGCTGCAATTCATTTGAGAATTTAAGATTATTTTTAAAACTTTTATTTTGTAAACTTCGCCAATTAATCCCGTCTTTGATAAATTCTGCATTACTTTGAAATCTATTATATATACCTTTTGGATATCTCATGACATGTTTATGTGAGGGTGATTTGGGTTCTACTTTCCTTCTTCCT
>SNQN01008822.1:0-27661 GCA_008642245.1 Bassia scoparia | reverse complement strand
GCACAGAGAATCTTGCTTCTGATTGGTTCGTGTGGATTGTGCCTATCCTAATACATATCTCAACGGCTCTATCTTCTTCTTCTTTCTGATTTTATGCCATATCGTACCTCATTCTTTCATCTCTTCACCCTCTTATCTTTCTTCATCCTCCATAACTTCCATAACTCACAAACCTTCAAACACTCATAACTCCCTCATCTCTCATCCAAAATCAATAATTCTTTCACTATTCTCCTCCTCTTTTCATCCTCCACATCTTACATCTCTCCGATCTCTCTTTCTCTCACAAATTTTTACACCTCCATTTTTCTCACTCATAAAAACCATCACTATAATGGCTTCTAGAAGAAGAAGAAGAAGAGAACCAAAGAGGGAGCCGACGCCTGCACCGGTACAAGAAGATAGCGACGACGGCGAGGGGGGTTTGCCTTTGCACTTACAACACGACGGGGACACCACACCGGACACCGATTACCCGGACATCGTCTTCCGGGACAGTTTGCAAAAGGTAAAATTTCGTAACCTTAAAGACTGAGGGTTCAGAGCAACCCGTTTKATTGATCATAATTTTTAAGATGACTTACAAAGATTATGTGATAGTTTAGGGATGTCTGTTTTGTATAATATTCATAAGGATACATTCCCTAAAACTGCATTGGAATTTCTATTGTCTCTATCTTATGTTCAACCTAGTGAAGAGGAAGTTATTCGTACCGTTCGCTATAGGTTGTTCAACAGGGAGTTTAGCGCATCGCTGGGTGCCTTCTGCCAAGTGTTGGGTGTGACCCATTATCAACACATGGAACCCCCTGTTCCCGCCGTGGCCGATTATCTATGGGTCGCTTTAACTGGCTTGCCATGTATGAACTACCAGAAATTGCATGCCGGTTTTATAAATCAATCGGTAGTTCGAACATGGCAATGGTTCATGGCGGGGACCGTTTTCGGTCGCTATGAGGCGAACAACATGACCCAACGAGAGCTGAATATTTTGGGTGGTTATTTGTGTCCTGACATGGCTAACTATAAAATTAACATTGGGCATCATGATGTTCGCCACATGTACCGTTTTGCTAGCTCGCCGGTTCCCAAGACTCATGCTGAGATAGTCTTTGGGGGCTTGGCAACACTATTCGCAAGGCAACTACCGGAATTCGACGATTCCGAGTACTATAGGTGTAAGGAGTCTTCTCTGATCGACTCCTACTACCTTCGGACATCCCTTCGATGGATTGTTCGGGGGGAAAACCTTAGGGTCAAGTGGTTCCTTGCTAAGGACGATCGAGGTCGCCCCACCTCTCTTGTCACTATTCCGAGCCCTCACACGGCTCTAGCTCCGAACTCCACGAGGTACATTTTGTATCCCGATGGAGTTCAACTTCCACCTCCACAGGAGCCTCAACCTCAGGCTCAGACTTATCCTCCCCCTCCCTTGATTACAATGCCCTCATGCAAGGTTATTAACAACCTTGCCTCACCCAAACTCATTTGTGAGCTTTACGCGTTTAACACGCGTTTTACTGCATTGTGACCGATACCCGCCTTGCCATGTACCCTTATTATGATTATCATGCCCGACAAGGCCATATTAACCCTGCAGTTCCTCACCCTCGTGGTACCGTACCCGAGGGTGGCTTGGGCGCATCAGGCAGTGCCGGTGGCTTGGCGGAGTTTTGGAAGCGGATTCCAGCGATGGCTCAGGCCGTGGGATCGATGACGATGATGATATGGACTGAAGTGCTTGTCCTTTTCTCCCCTAGCATTGTGGACATTGCTAGATTCGCTTGGGGGAAGCAAGCACTCTATGATGATGCCTGAGGTATGTTTATTGCTTTTTAGTGTAGATTTATTGCTTTCTTAGTTTAGATTTTATTGCTTTCTTAGGATAGTTGCAAGGTTTGTACCATTCATTAGGATGGGAGTTTACTTGCAACCAAAAATATTGTATTAGTTTCTTAGTGTAGCTTAGAAATAAATTAGTGATCTCCTTACTCTTGTATATAATTGGATTCTTTTGCAAAGCATGTTTCCCTGTTCCCCATGATGAAAAAAATTTTGATTCTTGTGATTCATTGAACTCGACCTTTGTGAACTTGTGATTTCTTTTCTGATTCCTTAACTGGATTGGATGGACATGTTTAGCGTGATGTATCTTTTTGGAACGAGAAGAACTTACCTTGAGGATTTGAGCTTAAATGCATGATTATTCATATTTCTTTCTTGTGTGTTAGATCCTGGTGTGTCACTTTCTCGTGTCTTGGCTTGGTACTTGTCTGTTTGACTATTTGTCGTCTGTGTGAGTATCATAGGAGGCTTTCTTTGTTAGGAGTCGTGCTTCAGTGTATAGAAACTCTATTATCCCTTGATCCCTGGTTTGAGCTTATTCCCTTCATTTCATGATTACCTACATTACAACCCTATTTTAGCCTTGTTCGAGAAACCAAGTTTGGCTTGGGGAGCATATTGGAGGTGTGTGTATTAGTGGGTGTTCTATTGGAGGGCTCGTGATTGGTTGATATTTGTGGGTGATATTGTGTTTCGTATTTAGTTCCGTAGCTTGAGTAGTATCATCGTCTACATGTTAAAGTGCAAGGCAAAAGCTGTATATTCAATCATTCAAAAAAAAATCCAAAAATAATTCTTATTCATAATTCATTAGTCGAATAATGCCTTAGCACTTGTATTTTCTTATAATAAAGATGGTGTTACTATGTGGTTTTGGTTTTCGTGTTAGTCGTTTTGGTTTCTTGAGTTGGAGTTTGCTTGGAGTTGTCTTAGCCTTATCACTTGGCTATTTGTGTTGATTGTTGAATGCTCCCTTAAGCAGACTTTTAGCTCACATTTCCCAAATTATCCTACCCCTAACCTTAGCCCCATTACAAGCGACTAAAAGTCCTCTCTTGATAAACACGTGTCCATTTGTTTCTTGTAGATTGAGTACCTTGCCAAGGTCATTGAGTCGTGCATGCATTTCGAGTCGACTTGTAGGTTGAGTGCTATTGATAACCCTTTCAAACACATGAGTGTTGGTGAGATGGGAGGGTGCCTTTGAATTTTAGGCTACAAAAACTTGATTCATGTGCACACTTTATGCATATGTGGGTGGGTAGCGTATGGGTTTATTTTAACCACCACATAAAGAGAGAGTGCCACTAGTGAGAAGTTCTCTTTTGATCCTTTCTCTTGTTTCTTGATGGCTAATCGTGTTTTGATGATTCATGTTTTGGATAAGCATTGAGTTACTTGGATCCTTGTCGGGGAATTGTCATAAGTCTATACGATTTATTTTGATGGGGTGAAATATGCTTTAATTGAGAACTAGTGGAGCTTGCTTGAGGACAAGCAAGAGTTTGGCTTGGGGGAGTTTGATGTATTGATTTATTGTATGATTTCCCCCCTCGTTCTCATGTCATTTTAGATGAATTTGGCCTCCTAAAGGCCTTGTTGCTACTAATATTGTGTGTTTAGTGTTTTGATTAGTTTCAGGATCTTTTCAATGCTTTTGGATCGATTTTGGGCTGATTGGGATCACTACGGAGCTTCACGGTTGTAGCACGAGCCCAGGATCGAGCGGAATTGGGCTGAGCATGGAAATCTGAGCCCAAACCGATCGGTATGAAACCAAACCGATCGGTTCAGATCTAAACCGATCGGTTCAATCCAAACCGATCGGTTTGAGTTCCGGTTTTGGGATTCCTGATTCGATTTATTTGTAATTAATGAGGATGGCAATCTTGTAATTAAGCAGCTTGGATTTAATTTAGAAAATAGCAACAGTATTAAAGGGGATAAATCCTAATTTTGTAATGATCTTTTATTCTATCATTAGTTTTTATCAGAAAGAATACAGAGAACTCAATTACGTATTATGGAACCCTAGTTTTTGGCTTTTCAATAGAATTCAACCATTCATTCTTCAATTGCAATCATTCTCTTGGTAATTAATTCTTTCTTTAATTCGTTTCCTTATTGCTTTCAATTGTTTATGCTTTGATTATTGCTTTGAATTGTTTTAGGGTTTTTATTATTGTTTTGAATTGTTCTTTACTTTAATTATGTTTTTCCCAATCGCAATCATCATGTTTAATTCAATTATGAGCGAGTAGTCTAATTTCTAGAGCGATTGGGGATCTATAGCAATATGATTGATTTATATTTGGTTTGATTCAATTCATGGCTTGGCCTTTAGTCAAATTCCTATTAGATTGTTATTCATGTTAATCAATTTCCATTCATGACTTAATTGCTTAATCTGATTAGTCACAAGTCTCTAGATCAAGCGATTGAGACTTAGAACAAGATCAACATCAATAGGTAGAACGAGACTTTCCTAGGTCGAGAGATACGGTTAGGAGTAGTTCTATGGTTCAATTGATTTGAGAGAGCTTTGAACCTGTTTGATTATGCCATGTTATGAATTGTTGATGCCAATTTGCTGTCAATTACTGCTATAGTGAACCATAGCTCTAGATTCTTTTATTATATAGTTTAATCTCTTTTGTTCATCGTAGTCATTAGTTTTAGTTAATCTTAATCACAAACCAACGTTTCTCTTGCTAGTTTAGATGCTTATATTCAGTTAATCAGTAGTTGTTGTTTCCTCGTGGATACGATCCTGTTACCACTAGCTGCAGGTTAGTCTTAATAGGTATTTTTGATAGGTACGCGATAAGCCTGTCATTTATCTATATGATTTCTTCTTGAATCTCTTTGTTTTGCCTATATTATTTAAATACTATTAAATTCTGGCGATTTTAGTTGAATTATTATGCAATTTTAATGAATTATATTGCAATTCGAATGATTTTTTTTGAGTCATTGATGGATATAATTTTTTAAAAATTTCTTTAACTGATATTTGACTCTATCAATTTGGATGAAATAGGTAGAAATTAGATATGTTAATCGTGCTAAAATTTCAATGTCTACGGTTTGAGTTTATGAATGCAAAGGCGTAGCTTCGTTGCATCATGTGATCAATTATTTTTATTTGTTTTTTTATCTAGTATATGTATGTTAATTGAATTGGTTGTGCACTTGTGCATATCACATGATTTATTTTTCTCGTACAGTTTTCGGGGTATTAATTTGTTGAAATTGGCTGTGTGGATTGGTTCTTTGTGTATTAACTGGAATGAATAATTTTATCACATAAGAATGATACAAAATCAGTTATTCAGGATGACATAAAGTCTAGATAAGTCCTGGACTCAGAAAGTATGACGTCAAAGCATATAACCTAGTTGACTTGCCAGATTCCAGATTTGCTGAACAGAAGTAGGTGTTTCCTCTTGTGGTGCATGATGAACAATCACCACAGAACCTACAATACAAGACACACATCCCAAGATGCCCAGCATAGACAGTCTTTCCTTTAGCATAAAGTGTGCCAAAACAGCACTGAATAGACCAGCAAAGTTAGTCAATAAGGCATAATCTCATCAATGTCTTTTTTCAAGAAAACAGAACCAGTATTAGTACCAAGTGGTGTTACCAAAACGGCGGGAGCATAAGCATAAGCCACAAAGTTTGCAGCCTCTCCAATGAACACTGTGTACCAGAAAAAAAATCATATATAAAGATGAGATATAATCCCCAAAAACAAATTTCATTTTGTATTTCAATCCAAATTGAGGATGCAAAAGAGCTTGCACTCACTTAAAATCATTCCTGCCCACCAAAGCGGTTCTACCAAATAGGTGTAGCCTCCATACCCTACAATTATAAATCAATAAGATTTGAACTACAAGAAACAAGATAAAGTAATAATAGCAATTTGATGCCTGCAATACAGAAAACTACTCCCTTCGTTTCTAAAAGTTGGATATGATTGGCTGTGTGTAACATGTTTTTTTGCTACGAATGAAGTAAATGAGACAATTGTTATTTTTATTATGTTGCGGTTATAGCCAAGAATCGAATTGAAGCTGCAATCTTCAGGGCATGAGCTTAGATATACAGATAAAACTACAACCGATGTTATCGAATACAAAGAGGGTGTGAATTAGTCTGAGATCTCTTGGTTTGGGAGGGGCTTGAATAACCAACAGCACTTCACAGTTAATATAACATACAGAGCTTGACTTTAATCAGTATACTTGGAACTATTAGCGACTGTTACAAAATGGAATTCTAATTACTGTAAGAGAGAACAAGTAAGACCATTAAAAAAAGAAGAAAAGAAACAAACATATAGGAAAGATAAAAATAACAAAGAATTATTTTAAGGGAAATTTCCACTGGTAGTGCTGAGTTTTTCGCGAAATCTCAATGGCAATGTTGTGTTTTTTTTAATCCCAATGGTAGTGTCGAAGTTTTGTTTAATTTCCAACCGTGATTATATTGAGGAATATTCCGTTAAATATGACTTGTCAAATGTTATCTAACTTTAAGATTTAACTATTCTTAGCCAAAAAAATTTAAAAAATAAAATCCCCTCTCCCACAACCCCCACCCCAGCGTATTCTCTCTCYAACCCCATCTCCTTCTTCATTCCTCCTCCTGTAATTCCAATATGCTCACAACCTCTTCATATTGCGACAAAAAAAAACAAATTTAAAATATTCGAAGTTTTTAGCTTTAACAATAGAATTGCTCCCATCTTCCATTTCTAGGGTGTCTGCCTTAGCTTGATTTCACCGCGAAAATGGCAGAAAGAGCTGTAATTTCAGATGAAAAAGGTTTATTTCAATTGAATTGCTTGATTTTGAATTGCTCCAAACGAAGAATTGTTTTCGCTAATTTTTTGATTTTGATCTCATGTTCATTTTTCCCAAATTTCTGGAATTGAATTCATCTTATTCTTGGACGAATTGAAATGGTTTTTTTTTTGGAAGAAGATGAGCTTGAGACTCTTGATGACGAGAGATAACAAGAGGAAGATGGCGAAGAGTTAACACCAGCAGCCACCCGTTAGGAGCTCGAATTTGGGATTTTAGGTGGGATTTCGAATCAAATTTAATTCCGAATTTGTGATTTTAGGTGGGATTTTAATTTCAAATTGAATTTGGGGAATCAAGTTTTCGAATTGATTTGGGTTTTGTTCGAATTTCTGTGTTTATTTGTGGGATTTGGGTTGATTTTCAGTTAGAATTTTGAGTTTTGGAGTTTTTTTGGTTTGATTTTCATGGTGAGGAGGATGATGATGAACGATGGAGCTGAATGACAATGATGAATGAGGAAGGATGAGCGGTGGTGCTGACGCTAGTGGGAGCGATGGTTGAGGGAAAACGGTTAAATGTGGGTAAAGGTCAAACCATGGTTAATATTTAACACCAAGTTAACGGATATTTGTCAATATAATCACGGTTGGGAATCAAACAAAACTTCAACACTACCATTGAGATTAAAAAAAACACAACATTACCATTGGAATTTCGCGAAAACTCAACACTACAAGTGGGAATTTCCCTTATTTTAATGGTGCATAGTTGCCATGAATACCTCCTTATTTTAATGGTCCATTATTTTTGTTGTATATATGTATGTTATAACTTTGTTGCTGCATAATGCCTTACTATTTGTATGTATGTGATAACTTTGATCAAATATGGGTATATTGTGGATGCATTACGGGACAAGGCAATTTGCAGAATTGTGTTTTTGTTGGTGTGAATTTCGCGCCTACTAGTATAATTTAGATGACACCTTGGAAATATGGGATTTCAGGTGAGAAGTTTAGCATAAGTGATCAAAAATCAAATTAATCTTCTGCAATGTAGAACTTGGGTAGTTCACTTTTAGGGGAGATGCAGTCGAAATTTACAAAAAAAAAAATTTACACGAGTTGTAATAAATTTGTTGCATATATTTATGGTTTATTTATGTTTCATAAACTACTTATATTCTTATAGTTTTGCTTAATTATTTGACAGCGCTTCTAGGACTCTTAATATCAGTTTTAATTTTTCCTCACAAGTGTGATATAATTTTAATATTTCCTTACAAGTGTGATATCGTTTTAATATTTTGTTTTTAACATTGTAGCATTTTTCATCGACACCATATTCGCAAGAGGAGATTGATGATGTTCGTGATATTCGGTGCAACTACTTCATCAATCATTGTGTGTAGTTTCTATTGTAGGATTTTAGTAATTAAGTAAAGCTAACTAATTATGAATTCTGATTTTGCCGTATTTATGTACTGAAATTATGTACGGAATCGAAATATGGCATTTRAAATATTGTAGATAATGAAATTATGTACGGAATCGAAATATATATGGTGTTTGGAATATTTTATAATTATTTAAAGATTATGATTTTTATATATTTTACGACAACATTGGACATATTAGTCTACCTAACGTGTCCCTTCTTATGTAACATTGGACACATTAGGTACCTAACGTGTCCCTTCTTATGTAACGTTTGACACATTAACCTACCTAACGTGTCCCTTCTTATGTAACGGTAGACACGTTAGGTACCTAACGTGTCCCTTCATATGTAACGTTGGACACATTAGGTACCTAACATGTCCCTTCATATGTAACGTTAGACACGTTAGTCTACCTAACGTGTGCCTTCTTATGTAACGTTTGACACATTAACCTACCTAATGTGTCCTTCTTATGTAACATTGGACACGTTAGCTTACATAATGTGTCCCTTCTTATGTAACATTGGACAAATTAGGTTCCTATCGTGTTCCATCTTATGTAATATTTGAAACATTAGCCACCTAACGTGTCCCTTTTGATTTAATGTGGGACATGTTAGGTTATCTAACGTGTCCCCTCTTATATAACCTTGGACACATTAGCCCACCTAAGGTCATCTTAACCTAAGTCTATTGTGTCCCTTCTTAGCATTGAGCCGACGCGTAAACATATCTAACGTGTCCCTTGGGAAGGGACACAATAGATGGGTACCTATTGTGTCGGTGGCTACCGCATCCCTTCAAATTAGTCACGATAGGCCATTTASAGGGGACACGATAGGTGTTTTTTGTAGTAGTGGTAGGTGTGCAATTATGATTTGCTTGTTTGTGCGCTTCTTATTCGTTCTTGGCTAGTCGAACGTTGGTCATGCTAGCATCATTTCTATTATTGAGCAATGCGAGGCTAGCCATACTCCTATGTCGTTGTGCATGGGGGAGTTGTTTGTGATGCTTGATCACCTTAAGAAGGGTGCGCATGTGCCTTTATTTGGATGCCTCGTGTTGCTGCTGGCATAATATTTTTGCTTGAATATTTGCAAAATAGTACATTTATACAAATATTATTAGTTGTTTACTGATGCGATGACTGAATATTTTACATGCTACTATTTTTTGACAGATTTGGCTGAAGGAGTGCCTGAGCCTTGTTGAGGCGCCCTAGAATCTTGTTAAATATTCTGCTAAAGGATTCTTCTCCCGTAAGAGGGTCCATGTCAACATTTCTCAACATGAGTGGATTCTTATCCTTGTTGACCATGGTATTCTCGTGCAGTGGACAACWCAATGGGATATCAAGAGTATGGTGTATACTCACTTGTCTCCAAATGTGCATGTGTCTAGCTTGACCACATTTACCTTTTATTTCCCTTCGAGGGTGATGAGGCAATTCAGGAATTTTCTACTTATTCCCGCAGTTGACACGGTTCGGCCTGAGGATAAGCGGCGTTTGCATAAGAGCAATGCAACAAAGTTGGAAAAGACCTGGGAATCCCATTCTACACTTGAGGTGATCCCACTTGCTCGAGGTGACCACAAGATTTCTGTTGATTACCGAGTTTAGATATATGCCATTGATGCTATGAATTATGCTGAGGCAACATGTACAAAGCAGAAGGACCATGCCAAGAGTAAGAGACTGGATTGAGACCTCTACTGCTAAGTCTAGAGCTGGTCGTAAGAAGGTGCCAGTTTGGAGTAGGCTTGAAAGACTTCCTCCTTTGAGGATTGACTCAAACGTTGCTGAAAGAAGACTTGGGCCTAAGGAAGTTCTAGGAGGTGATGTCCAAGGAAAGGGGAAGGCAACAGTGGAGGATAGACCCAAGAGACGCAAATGGGTGACGAAGCCTAAAGGTGAAAGCTCAGGTGCAAAGAAGGATTATGCAACAAGAAGAGGAGAGGAAGGAGTGATTGTTTTTTCCACAACTCCTGTTTAATTTAATGATTGTTGATTTTTGAGTTAATAAAGTGATTGGCATGCGAGCCGCTTTTGCATGTAATAAGTGAACTTGGAGCTTGAAATTTTCTTTTTGTTACAATTGCTCAATGTTAATTACAAGTAGTAATAAATTACAAACTTGCATTGCGTTTATACATTGTTTCATTTTAGCATGTTAAAGAAAACTTCGTCCAATTGCCTCTTGACTGTTGTTCAATAGCTAATAAAAAACAAGTAGTGCACTTGTTATTGTGGCCGAACCCCAGGGCGAGGTTGCATACGTATCCTGTAAGGAAATTAGGTCATCCGTAGTTCTGATGCATGATGCTATTATGTTGCTCAAATGTGGTGCCCGTGTATGCCCTAGACGTAGTACCTCTTGAGCAAGTCTAAGGTTGTGAGGCTGTAGAAATCATCAYCATTTGTGTCCATTAGTTGAACTGTCCCTTTTGGTAAGATCTTCTTATCAATGTAAGGACCTGCCAATTAGGACGGAATTTGCCTCGAGGATCTAGGACTATGTTGCGGAGTGCTTTTAGAACCAAATCACCTTCTTTGATGCCTCATGATTTGACTCATTGTTTGAAGTATCGTTCAACCCTCTTTTTATATGTTTGCACATGATGCATGGCTGCTAGCAGTTTTTCGTCGAGTAAAGCTAACTCGTCGAATCTTGCCCTTACCCATTCTGCTCCTGGGAGCTTACTTTCTAGGACAATGCGTAGAGACGGGATCTCTAATTCTACTGATTAAAAAACTTCAGCACCATATACTATTGAAAAAGGAGTAGCTCCTGTTGAAGTGCGGATAGAGATCCTGTAACCCCATAGAGCAAAGTGTAGCTTTTGCGACCAATATCTGTAATTYTCCGTCATCTTAGAGATAATCATTTTGAGATTTTTGTTGGCTGCTTCAACTACTCTATTGTCTTAGAGATAATCCTTACTAGATTTGCAATTGGCAGAATACATAAAGCTAATGGACAGATACTCATATTACAAACACAAAATGTCCAAATAATGTCAAGAATCATTTTGTGCATAATAAAAATCTCAACTAAATTGGCCATTATTCTAGCTAATAATTTGTAAAGCACAAAATCGTCAACTAGAAACAAGTAGATTCAATGAACTTTGAATCACCTTTCAAATCAATGATACACTAACAGTCATAGTGTAGCATCCAAATCACACGAAAATTCTTCTACGTGATCGCTAAAAAGATGAATTAAGCACCATAATTAACTTTAACCAGTGACTAGAGCAAGTGAAATCATAGATAATTACTTTGCCAAATGAAACACAACTAACAAAGTAGAGTAAACCAAAAGAGATGAAACGAAGAGCGGAGAAGATGCTGGTGGTGACGTGGCGGCCTTCACTAATGGTGGCATGGAAAAATCATCAGAATTCGATCCATGGTAAAATCATCATCAGAAAAATCATCAAAAAAACATAAAAGAAAAATCCCAAAAAAAATCAACAACATGAAACATAAAAGAAAAAAACAAAACAAAAATTTAAAAAAACAAAAATCAAAACGAAAAAATGAAATTTAAAATGAAAATAAAATTCAAAACTAAAATCAAAACGAAAAATCGAAACAAACAACGAGAAATTGTAGATCTAAACTCAAAAGCAGAACGAAAAAATAAGGGGGGGGGGGGAAACAAACCTAGATCTAACTAAAAACAAAATAGAAAAAAAAAAGCGAGACCTAAACTATAAAAACTGAAACGAAAAACCATTAATATCATATTTCAAGTAAAAAATAAACAAAAATCAAACCTAACCTCTAGATAGTGGTCAGAAAAAGTCGTGGGTGGTGGCGGATAGGGCTTTGTTGGTGGTGAGAGATGAGAAGTTGAGTGAGCGGATGAAACTGTGAGCCGCAAACGTGGGGAGCGCAAAAATGGCAGCAGCGATGGGCGGCGTAAGGAGAGGGGAAAGATAAAGGTGGTGGTGATGAAGACTAAAGAGAGAAGTGAAAGAGGAGAGAAGTTAGAGGGAGAATGAAAGTGGTGTGGATTAGAAGAAGTGATAGTGAATAAGGGTTTTGTTGGGTCGAGTACATATATATATGTTGGATCGAATTTTTTTKTATGGCACTATATGTTGCGGCTGGGCCAAACAACTGCAGCACTATATGTGATTCTCTACAAGAACGCTTATTTGTTGCAGTTGTTATAAAAACCGCAGCAAATAATAGTTATTTGTTGCGGTTGTTATAAAAACCTCAACAAATATTGGCTTGTTGCGGTTTTTAGATAACCGCAGAAAATGACCCACATTATATGATGTATTTTCTACTAGTGGTACCTCAGGCAGACACAGCACTAGTACAGATTCCCGAGCAGGTACCGCCAATTCGCATCGAACCTCCGAATCTTGGGCGTGGGGAGCCTTTTCCAAATGGGGGACAAGTTGTACGGAGCCGTCGAGGCCTCTACGACTTTGCCAGCAGGTCCAATGGGTCTGCAAGGCACTCCCATAACTCCCCTTCCCAAAGTCCCAGGGCGCCTTATAAGATCTAGAGTCACAATAACGTAGCGTTCCCCACCTATCTTAAGTGCATGAAATGAAGGTTCTAGGCATGGGGTGGTGTCTAGGAGCAAGGCACCTACTACAGTTATTCAGGATGCTCGGGAGATCATCAACAATCGAAGTCGTGAGCGTGGTGAAAGTAGCATAGCATATTCACCTCGGAGATCTCCTGCTATGCGACAATCCCCAACCAGAAGATCTATAACTAGCTGTTCCAAAAGGCACGGGCAACAAGCCAGAAAAACGTCAGATGAAGACACCCCTGAGACGGTGGCGGAAAGTGTTCGTAGGGGAATCCTTACTTCCCGTACTCCTCTCAGTTGAGAGATTCTTGTCACAGTCGACAGAAGAAAAATAAAGATCCCGACTATGGATCCTTCCGATGGCACCATGGACCCAGATGACCACATGGAGGCTTATAAACACAGATGGGCGTTCAGATAGAGTGTGAARCCTCCTTGTAAATTCTTTCCCAATACCCTTAAGGGTATGGCACTCACATTGTTTAGCGAACTCCCATCCAAATCCATCACCTACTTTGCTGTTTTGGAGGCCCTATTTCAATAGCACTTATCCAGATCCTGGCAAATGTCATGGGGTCACAACAGTAGCACTCATGAGTTGTAAGAAGAAGACTGGTGAAAGTATCAAAGATTAAATTAAAAGATTTAATGCAGAATCACTAAATATTTCTAACCTGGAAGACCTTGTTGCATTCGAGTCCCTGTTGACCAGACTGCGTCTAGTGCGCTTCAAGCAGGACCTTATGATCCATGACGTGAGGAAATACTCTGTGGCCATGTAGATTTTTTATTCCCCTAGTTTTTTGAGTGCTGACAAACAGTTGCAAGAACAGGTACATTGGTCTGATGAATACAGCTGGTCTRAACAGTTGAGATAATGTTCTTGGTCACTTGAAAGATAGTGACATGTAGGCTAACAAGTTATATTGTGCAAATTGCTATATGTGTTTGGTATACAGGAATTCYAACTATTGAAGCAGAAAGTCTTTCGAGGAAGACTCTAGAAGATCAAGCTTTTATTGAAGATCAAGGAAGCTTCGAGAAGTTGAAGACCAATGAAGATTAGTTCTAGGATTAGAATAAGTCTTCCTGTTGTATAAGTGCATCAATGTGTTTATTGAGTGCTTGTATTATTGGTTGATGGCATTGGGCTTTGAACTTTCCCTCTTAGAGTTGAAGGCAACTAAACCAGTTTGTTAGTTGACTTCGTTTGTACCATTTGGGAGAATAGTTTTACTATTCTCACAATGCGGATCATCTTGTCGAGCAAGAAAAGATTTTTGGAAAGTTTTCTTAAAAATAATATTTTGAAAGTTTTTCTTAAAACGGTTTTATGAAAACTTCAAGATGATCTGGTGGGAATATATGTTTGGATATATGGTAATTACTCAAGATGCAATTATAGTAACATAAGATATTATATCATCTTGTATGCAATAATATCTTATGGGACATTCCTAAAATATAGGAAATAGATATATCTTTATTTATCTCCTATATTCTAGGGTTGCATCACTAGTAATTGCTAGGCCTTTGGCTATAAATATCCAGGCATATAGACTCACGAAAATAGTTCTCTCCATGTTTTTAAAACGTGTATCTTTGAGAGAAAGAAAGAAAGAGAAAAGTCTAAAGCCTAGTTCAAGCAAGCATAATTCATACACACGAGTGCACGAAGAAATTGAGCAATCAAATACTCTTGTAAACTCATAGAGTGAGTAATTGAGAAAAAAGAGAGTTGTGTTRAATTATCAGCGAAGGGGTTGGTGATTGGGTAGCTTTTGAGAGATCATTAGCGAGTGCTTGTGAGTTCAAGTGCGATTAAACACACTTGGGTTGAGTGTGGGGTGACATTGTGTGTGTGTGAGTTCACATACATTGTGATTGAGGGTTGCTTTGATTATTTCGGAATAGAATTTATAAAAGTCACTAGGGTAGGAGGACGAAGCCCAGAGTTGGGTGAACCTCGTTAAATTTACGTGTCTTTATTATTATTGCTCGATATCGATCTACGTACTGTTCAACACTTATTCCGCTGCGAAACAAGTCCAATTGGTCTACTCTACTAAAACAGTACACAATCGAAAAATTTTAATAGGCACTCATTCACCCCCCCCTCCCCCCTCTTGAGTACCTTCGTGAAACCTTCAATTGGTATCACAGCCTAAGCCTGTTGTACGGTTAACACCTAGAGAAGTTGATCATGAGTACTCAAGAGATGCAAGCAATTCTATATGACAGCAAAACTCCCAAGTTCAATGGAAATAACTATGCCTGGTGGAAGAACAAAATGCAGAACATCATCCTAGGCATTGACTATGAAAGCTGGATGATTRTGAAGAACGGTTCAGTCGTGGTCAAGCAGATAGATTCATCAGGTGTGGTTCATGTGAAGAAGGGAAGCGAATACATAAGCACAGATTACAAGACATTGGGGAAGAATTCTAAAGCCATGTCCATCCTACARCAAGCCATTACAGAGAACAAGACCAACAGGATCTCAGTATGTCAATCAGSGAAGGAGATTTAGGATACCCTAGAACTTGCATATGAGGGTACCAACGAGGTAAAACGTTCTAAGATTGATTTACTTATGTCCAAATATGAAGCTTTCAATATGAACAAAAACGAGAATATAAATGATTGCTTTAGACGCTTCATGACTATAGTAAATGATGTAAAATCACTTGGTAAGAACTTTATTGACGAGGACCTGGTAAGGAAGATGATTAGAAGCCTTAGAGATGCTTGGACAACAAAGGTGACTGAAGTGTATGAGGCAAAAGATTTAACTGTTCTCACACTAGAAYAATTGATCTGTTCCCTCATGACACATGATATGTTAGTTGATGCCAAAACAAAAAGAGAACCAGTAAAGGGAATTGCATTGAAGGAAACAGTTGATGAAGATGAAGAAGATGACATTGCCATGATGGCCAAACGCTTCACGAAGCACTTCAAAAACCAGAGAAAATTTATCAAGGGTAAGAATTCCAGTAAGACTAACTCTTCAAATGCAGCTTGTTTCAAGTGTGGAGAAGTTGGACTTCTCATAAAAACTCTCCCAAGTAGAAGGATAGGCAAAGCATGAAGAACGAGAAGCAAGCGTTCAAAAGAGCCATGGTTGCTTTTGTGTGGGGCAGCTCAAAGTCTGATTCAGACGAGCAGGAAGACTCAATAGAAGACACAGTTTGTATGTATGACTGCTTTCAATTCCTTTAACAATTTCCCAAACCAGTTCAGGAGAACAGTAGTCAGAACAGATGTCTCATGGCCAAAACAGGAGAACCCAGTTCACAATAGGTAGCTATCTCTAAAATTCGTGAAGATATGTATAGTTTTGATAGAGATAATATGCTTGAATGTTTGAAAATTGTGCTTGATGAGATCTTGGCTTTAAGTACTGCTTATAAAGASGGAAAAAAGAACCTTAAGAAGAAAACAAAAGAATATGAAATTGCTAGTGCTAGTTGTGATAACTTACAGGATGTTTGTATTCTATTAAAATACTAAAAAGCTAAATTAGAAGTAGCAATAAACCAGTGTAAAGTTGAATTGGAAACAGTTAAGTCACAACTTCATCAAAATGATTTTTCCGATGATGAAGGTGGTGGTTTAACTAGTCCTCTAGTTGTTTTAAGTCAAAATCAAGAGGATCTAATCAAGTTTGCTGCAGCCAAGGAAAGGTCAAAGAATCTTAGCAAACCTGACCTTTTGCAAGCTTTTAACTTGTTATTAGATGATGTTCAGGAATTGCATAGTGAATTTGTCAAGACCAAAGCTGCACTTCTTACTGTTCCCCCTACTCATCCTGATCCAGATATTAGTTAACTGATTAATGAGAATGAAGCACAAATATGTGATCTAATTTGTGAAATTCGTGAGTTGAAGAAGGGTAAGCAGGATAGTTCTAATAATGTGATTAATGAGTCTGCGGTTTCAAAGCTTAAAATGTATTTTTAAAAATTGAATATCCACTAAATATGTTAAGATGGTCTGGGTCAGGAAGGATAGAAAGCAGACTAGTGGTGATGAATTGGGACCCAATCTTGATTGGGTCCCGAAACCTAACGTTTGATTTTCTTTTGCAGGCTAAAGTGAGATGAGATACCTATTGGTACTTGGACAATGGCTGCTCAAGACACATGTCAAGACATAAACAACAATTTCTCTCACTTGCAGCCTATGATGGGGGAAGAGTTAAATTTGGAGACAATAGTAAGGGTACTATTGTTGGCCTAGRTAAGGTTGGTAAGTCTCTTTCCCAAGATATTGATGATGTATATTATGTTGAGGCTATTGATGATGTATATTATGCTGAGGGCTTGCAGCATAATCTCTTGAGCATATCTCAACTGTGTGACAACGGCAATAGAGTCGAGTTTCAAGCTTATCTTTGTCACATAGTTAAGACTCAAATAGATGAACTGGTCTGTCAAGGAACTAGGTTTGTGGATGTGTACATCACATACTTGGATCAAATCCCCAAGGACAAGTCCATTTGTTGGAGTGCAGTCGTTGAAAAGAATCAGTGGCTATGGCATAAAAGGTTTGGGCATGCTAGTCTAACACTTTTGAACAAACTCAAAACCAATGACTTAGTGGTTGACTTACCAGACATTAAGTATGTGGTCGATAGGGTGTTCAGAGTGTGCCAAAGGAAAGCATGTAAAATCATCTTTTAAGACAAAGGCGGACCACTTGAACTAATCCACATAGATTTGTGTGGTCCTATGCGCGGGCAGAGCAGGAGCGGATACAGGTATGTATGAGTTATAGTTTATGACTATTCCTGGTACACTTGGACACTATTCTTGTTTTCCAAAGATGAGACTTTTGAGGAGTTCGAGGTGTTAGTAAAACAGTTCCAGAACAAATTGAAATGTTCACTGGTTGCGGTAAGATCTGAACATGGTACTGAATTTGAGAATGCAAGTTTTACTAACTATTGTAGGGACAATGGTGTAAGTCACAACTTTTCAGCTCCAAGAACTCCACAACAGAATGGAGTGGTAGAAACGAAGAACAGAACCTTAGAGGAAATGGCCAGAACAATGATCATTGAAAGTGGTCTCCCTAAGAGTTTTTGGGGAGAAGCAATGAGTACAACATGCTACATTCTAAACAGAGCACTGCTTTGTCCCATTCTAAAGAAGACACCTTATGAACTCCTAAGGGAAACAAAACCCAACATTACACCCTTGAGAATATTTGGATGTAAGTGTTATGTGCATAGCAATGGGAAGGAACAATTGGATAAGTTCGACCCTAGGAGTGATGAGGGAGTCTTTCTTGGATAATCCACACAGAGTAAGGCATACACGGTCTTTAACAAGAAGACCTTGTGTATAGAGGAGAATGTCCATGTGATTTTTGATGAATATAACATGTTCTCTGATATTCCACAGATTATAGATGATGATATTACAGGCTTATTGGATTTCACGGGAGAACAGTTCACTGGTCGAGATGATTCACATGTAAGGGAACCAGACTCACCTACTAGTCCACCACCAACTAGTGACGGAGAGTCTGGTAACACATTTGAAGATGAAGTTGCAGAGGAAAATCCACATGAAGACAGTGAACAGGAAAATGACTCAGGGGGAACTATCAACAATCAGGTTGAACCCACTGAGAATCAAGTAGTAGACCAGCAGCAAAACACTTTACATACTGGTTCCTCAGAAAATCAAGAGAATGCATCAGCTGAGGGGGAACATATGCCTAGTGGTAATGCTGGAGAGAATGCAGGTTTAAAAGTTATAAATATCAGTCCTTCCATCATACTAAGTTGATTTTGAGTGATATTAATAAGGGTATTCAAACTAGGAGGTCTGTTTATCAAAACTTTTGTGCATTCTACTCATTTTTTGTCTTGTGTAGAACCAATGGCTATAAAATGGCAATGTCTGATCCTGATTGAGTCTTGGCTATACAAGATGAGTTAAAACAATTCCAAAGGAATAGTGTTTGGCATATTGAGCCTAGACCAGAAGATAGAACAGTAATATGTACTCGATGGGTCTTCAGAAACAAATTGCATGACCTAGGTACAATAGTTCGAAATAAATCTAGGCTTGTTGTGCAAGGTTAGAATCAGCAAGAGGGCATTGATTATGATGAGACCTTTGCACCAGTTGCAAGACTTGAAGCCATAAGAATATTGATTGCTTTTGCTGCTCACATGAATTTCAAATTGTTTCATATGGATGTCAAGACAGCTTTTCTGAATGGATACATGAAAGTAGAAGTGTTTGTAGAGCAGCCTCCAGGCTTCGAGGATGCACTGTTCCCCAACCATGTGTATAAGTTGGACAGCGCATTGTATGGTCTTAAGCAAGCTCCCAGGGCTTGGTATGAAAGATTGTCAAACTTTCTGATTAGACAATGGTTACAAAAGGGGAATAGTTGGCAAGACCTTGTTTATCAAAACAAGTGGCACTGATTTACTTGTTGTACATATTTATGTTGATGATATATTGTTTGGTGCATCTAATCAGATGTTATGTAGTGAATTTGCTGATCTTATGCAGAGGGAATTCGAGATGAGCATGATGGGAGAACTAGGGCTCTTCCTTGGGCTATAGATCTAGCAAACAGATGAAGGGATAATGATCTACTAGCAGAAGTACTTGAATGAGCTACTGAAGAAGTATGGAATGCAGAATAGAAAGGCATATGACACACCTGTTCCCACCTCTACTAAACTGGATGTAGATGAAAGGGAACAGCTGTGGATGCCACACTATTCAGAGGTATGATTGACTCACTTTTGTACCTCACTGCTAGCAGACATGATATTATGTTCTATGTGGGGTTTTGTGCCTGATTCCAGAGCGACCCCAAGGAGTCACATCTGAAAGCAGTGAGAAGAATTTTCAAGTACTTAGAAGGAACAGTTCATCCATGTTTGTGGTACCCCAGTGGTAGAACAGTTGAACTGGTCGACTACACTTATGTAGACTATGTAGGATTTCTTATTGATAGGAAAAGCACATCAGGTATGGCATAATTCTTGGGATCATGTTTGATCTCTTGGGGTTCAAAGAAGCAAAACACAGTTGCTTTGTCCACAGTAGAAGCTGAATACATAGTTGCTGCAGCTTGTTGTTTTCAGCTGTTGTGGATAAAGAATCAGTTGAAAGACTTTGGTGTATAATTAGATTGTGTTCCTATACTTTGTGATAATACAASTGCTATTAACATTTCTAAGAATCCTGTGCAGCACTCGAAGACAAAACATATTGAGATCAGACACCACTTCCTGAAGGATAATGTGGAAAAAGGTAATGTGGAGATGTTGTTTTGTAAGAGTGAAGATCAGCTAGTTGGTATCTTCACAAAGCCACTGGGTAGAGAGTCTTTTTGTATGTTAAGAATCTCGTTAGGTCTAGTTAGATTTAGGTGAAAGGCTTCTTCTTGTTGACCTCCAATGATTGGCTAGATTAATGTTCATAGATGTATATATTACACATAACTTTGTTGATATTATTTTGACCATTATGAAGCATGAGCAGGTGAAGTGAACTAAGTTGCCTAGAACAGGTGAACTGCTTGTGGTAATAGGACAGTACAAGAGAACAGCAGATGACCACGTATATGTTCTTGCCAAATACTCATGGTTTTGGAAAGAATTAATTGAATATCCTTAACTACTGCCAGTTGAGATATTTATGCAGTTTAAAATTTGTATTTTCTCAAAAAACTGAGTTCATGGGTCCAACCCATGAACACGTGCCACTTGTTTCGGTAAGTTAAGGTATTTATGGGAAGTTATTTCCCTTGCACTTGCACTTGTTTTACTTAACTGCCAAGTACTTCACTTTCCATAATTTCTCTTTTCTTTCACTATATATTCCCCTCTTATTTTCTCTCTGATCATCACAACACAAATTCATCACTCGAAAGTCTTTGTTTCTCTCTCTAAGTCATCTCGATTTTCGTGTGAAGTTTGATAAAAAAAACAACCTCTGTGAGAATGGGAAAGAAAGCTGCTGGAAAGGGTAAGGTGAAAGGAAAGAAAGCAACAACTGCTCAGTCGGAGGTTACTATTTCGATTGAAAGGTCTGAAACTTCAATTGAGTCTGAATTGTTGAAACCTCCAAAGGATCATGAGGAAGAGGAAGCTGAGGGTGATGATGATGAAGTGGTTGAGATAGGCTCTTAGGTTGTTGGAGTTACTCAGGGTGCTGGAGTTACAGGGGTTATATTGAGGAAGTCCACTCGAGGGTCAATGGTCAAGATTTTGGACAAAGAAAAGGCGAAGAAGGAAGAAGAACAGTACACTAGTACCCCCAAGGGAACCAAGAGGAAGGCAACTGTTCCCTGGTCTTCTAAAGGTAAAACAGTTGCTTCTCTTTCTACTATTCAGTTTTCTAAGAAAGTTGTTATGTCTGGTTGTGGTAGTGAAGAAGGTTATTGGGATATTCTTGCGTTGTCTGAAGTGAAACAAGTGTTAGAATTTCAAGGCTGGCTAAATCATATTAGGATTGTTAAGAAGGCTTATGTAGAGCCTATGAAGGAGTTTTATGCTAATTTGTTTCAATATACTGATATGAGTTTAGTTAGTAATGTTTATGGCAAAGATGTGCGTGTTTCAGTTTCTTCATTGGCTGAATTTTTTAATGTTCCTAGAGATGGTTATGTTGGGTATAGTGTAGATGGTTGGCCTACTGTTGCTGGTGTAGGTCATGATGAGATTATGAAGTTTCTATTTGGAAAGGTTGTTAGGACTAGAGAAGGGTTCAAAACCACTAGTCTTAAGGAACCTATCATGAAGATCTTGCATTCGATTTGTCAGAAAGTGTTGATCCCAAAGTCATTGGGTAGAGGGTCAGTCAGGATCATGGACATGGTTCTAATTTACCTAATGATAAAGAATGTGAAAATTAATTTTCCTGCCATAATTATTGAACATATGATGAAYTGCAAGAATGCTCCCTCTCACTCTGTAGCCTATGGGTCCCTCATTTCYGGGATCTTGATGAAGGAAGGTCATACTCTCAGTGGTGACACCATCCCTGCACAAAAATTCTCTGTGAAGATTTTACGCCAAAAGAGATTGGACATTAAGGGTGACAAGCTGTGCAATGTTGGAGACTCACAAGTAAAGAAGGAAAAGAAGGAGCCTGTTGCAAAGAGAAGAAAAGTAGATGAGAACAATACATCTACTGATCTCACTCCATTGTTTGACAAGATTGAAAAGCAGGATACACTACTAGAAATCTGCCTTCGGGCGACCGATTTTAGCGACCGATTTTTCATCGGTCGCTATTAGCGACAGTTAGCGACCGCAAACGGTCGCAGAAAATTTAGCGACCGATGAAAAATCGGTCRCTATTAGCGACCGATAAATCGGTCGCTAAACCCTATATGATTTGGCGGCATGGGATTTTGGTTTCCCTCGCATGTGAAAAAAATTTAGCGACCGAATTTCGGTCGCTAATAGCGACCGATGTAAAAATCGGTCGCTATTAGCGACTGAAATTTTGGTCGCTAATGTTTATTTTTCAAAAAAAAATAAAACTTTTTTTTAACCCATACGACACTCCCATACCCCGAATTTCATCACTTCTAGGCTCAAGTGTCCCACTCTGCCCGCTTTCGTTTATCTCCCTCTCAAACCCTCCTCACTCAACCCTCAACCCTCGTCACTCACCTCACTCACTGGCGACCCATCCCCGGCGGCAACCTCACCGGTCTCTCTCTCCTCTCACTCAAACCTTCCTCCCACGGCCACCGGCGACATCCCCGCCTCTCCTTCTCTTTCCCTCTTTCTCTTTCTCATTCTCCCTCTCTCGCTGCCCTTGCTACTCACGCCGCCAGTCACCGCTGCTACGCCGCCGTCTCTCTCTCTCGCTGTCGTTGCTGCTGCGCCGCCGTCTCTCTCTCTCTCTCGCTGTCGTTGCTGTTGCGCCGCTGCAGTTGCTGCTGCCCCGCTGCAGTTGCTGCTGCCTAATTTTGTTAGGGTTTCGGTTTACTGGCCTGGTATAGTGGTATGAGTTCAATCCTTTTTATTTTTTTTCAATTTTCTACAAATAGTTAATTTTAGGGTTTATTCTAACTTTTTTTGTTTCAAAAATCAGAATTGGGGTTTTTTGGCATTGAATTAGCACGAATTTTGGACGAATTTTCTDGTTTWGGGAGTTATTTTCACAATCACTTAAGGTATTTCCCTCATCCCTTAAATTAACTTTAAATTWYAGTTTAAATCTTGAATTAATTGGTGAATTATGAAYWGAAATTTTGGGTTAACTTTGYARTTTTAAGCTTGAAATTTGGATATTAGTAAGTATTTCAAACATATGTGTATTAGTATGTATGTGTATTAGTATGTATGTGTATTTATATTGTATTGTCAAATATTTATGTATTTGTTTAAGACTGTATTTATGTATGTATTTAAGACTGTATTTATGTATTTGTTTTACAATCTCCATTATATGTATGTATATATTTATGTATGTATTTAAGACTGTATTTATGTATGTATGTTTTTAAGCTCAAACAATTTTGCACGTCAACTAATTATTATTATTATTATTATTTCAAAAATATCAAGATTAGACAATTGATTAATCAATATTTTATAGAGGGGAGATATTGTTCAATCAAAGCATGCTTAGGCTGTAAAGAAACAAAAGAATGCTTCATAACAAGCAAGATTAGTATTAACTACTTCAATAATTATGACCAAATACTTTATTATCGAGTGATTAACGATTAATTTAATCGATAAGTACGACGCGCCAATTTAATTAAAAATAATGTACAGTTCAAAATAATTAATGTTTATATATTAATTAATGTGTGGCTAAGAATGAATTGGACCCTACAAAAGATTACTTAACTCTTCAAACCCCACTAACAAAGAAATTAATTGTGTAAAAGCCAGAGTAATTTGCTCCAATCCACATGTTAGATAAGATATTTGTGATGAGAATATGTATAATTTAATRAGTTGAACCAAAACATTAATAATAATGTAGAAAATGGAGGATCTCCTAACATCAATTAAGTATATTACTTGTTAAAGTTATTAACACCATACATTTTGAAAACTATTTTTAAAATCTAGATTCTGTCATTCCATCTCAAAAGTGTTTTTTTAAAAAGAAAATTATAAAAAAGAGGTTTCATATTAGTGGACTCGTGCAAGCTTTATAATCATGCAAATTAACATGCATTAGTCATTATGAATTCATTATAAGACGTGAATGAAACACACACATACAAGTTAAGATTTTGTTTGGATTATTTGTTTGTTTATTTTGCTGGTGTTTTTGTTTGTTTGTATATCAACTAGTGGCTCAAGTTAAGATGGATTTTTTGGAATTTCATGATCATGCCTTATCTTTATATAAGTTTCRTAATAAAGAGAGGTACTTTGATACATACAGTATGTGAATATGTAGATTATCGTGAGATTTTAAGTTTAGAAGATTAAGCCTATATCCTACATGATTAATTAGCTTRRAAGGTAAGTGGTTTGAGTTTTTGACTCATCACTTGAATGTCGTTTGAAATCACATGAAAAGGCTTTAAGAAGTTAAAATAAGATAGGAGTGAAAACATTGAATATATAATTGAATGCTTAACACTGATTTTTTTAATGGCTTAGAATAGCCCTTAATCGAAATGAAAAGGAAAGAGCGTGAGTGGATGTACAATAGATCCATCAAAACCGTATACTTCGGGATGAGTTGTCGAAGGGGTAAATGAGTTTGTTGCTTTCGCTCAGAGCACCCGAGCTCAATCGTGGGACAAAATAAGATGTCCGTGTGCTAGTGTAAAAAACTTAAAGTTTTTGGATGCGCCCGAGTTAAAGGTACATTTGTAAAGAAGGGTTCATGGATCATTACTATGAATGGTTATGTCACGGTGAAAGGGCGAGTAAGGGTCCACGCCGTCTCCTATTGAGTCGAATCCTTACCGAGAAATGGTTGTCGATGCTCTTGGGAACAACATGGACCAATCACTTCTTGAGGAGGCAGGTTCGACAGAAGAAGAACCAAATCCGGAAGCCAAGATGTTCTTCGAGATGATAAGACAGCCGAGCAGCCGTTGTAGATGGGAGAACATCTCGGTGTTGGAGATGGCTTCTAGAATGATCAATTTGAAATCCGAGTACAACTTGCCACAAGTTGCGTAGATGTTTCGGGTCATTGTGAGTGATGACCCCAAACACCCAAAAAACAAAGTGTAACACCTACACGACACAAAAAAGGTACTCAAGGAGATTAGAGCTTCCTCACGAGAGATAACTCATGCCCTAATGGATGTATGCTGTATTGGAAGGACGATGTCGAGCTTGATAATGTCGTCATTGCGGGTCGAATCGGTACAGAATAATTCGAATGGCAGTTTGGTTCCCGCAAGCTTTCTGGTGTACTTTCCAATAACACCACGATTGCAAAGGATGTTTGCCACCAAAAACATTGCCGAGTCGATGACATGGCATTATGAACATCGTCGAGGGCAAGGGAACATGGCTCACCAACTGACAGCAAAGCTTGGAAGCCTTCGACACGACCTTTACAGACTTTGCATCCGAGCCCCGAAATGTTAGACTTGGGTTGTGCACGATGGTTTTTCCGTTTTGGAAAGTTGGAAAGCAATACTCTTGTTGGCCTATTCCCACTACACCTTACAACATGTCACCGGACATGTGCATGAAAAACCTTTCATTTTCCTTTCCTTCTTATTCCCGGCCCAAAAATCCGAAGAACAACTTGGATATCTACATGCAGAAAGGGTGAAGTTCATGGTCGGCAGAGATGGAGCTTCTCTCTTTTATGAGAAAAGCTCGCGTCGACATGGCGGATCAACTTTTCTCCACGGTTTCCGCGCAGCTTACACAATTGACTGAGGAATTGGTGCGAGCTAAGCGAGTTAGCGGAGAGAGACCGCCAGCGGACGAGGAGCAACGTCGTCTACCGAGCAGCTGAGCCAGCGGGACGAGGAGCAACGTCGTCTAGCCGAGCAGCTGAGCCAGCGGGACGAGAGCAACGCCGTCAAGCGGAGAAGAGATAAAGCAGCAGGATGCGTATATGGTGCAGATGAAGGCGCAGATGGACGCTTTCATGAGGCAGTTCGGCGATCCGCCTCCCTTCCTGGACGCTTCTCCGACGACGATCGCACAGACGGTTCTGGTGCTTCGGGAGCCTTCGTAGCGTAGTTGCAGTTAGTTAGATTTGGATTTATTTTCTCGTACTTTGTTATTTGTTACATTTTCACTTAAAATTTTAGAAAGTATATTGAGTTAATCTTTCATGTAATGCAACTTGTTTATATATAATATAAATAATTTTTGTATATATTATGTGTTTTGTTAATATTATTTTCATATTACATTTACGGAAAAAAAATTGAAAACGCACGTGCAATAAAAAAAAATCGATATAACTTTTACGACCGATTATCGGTCGCTAATTCCAAATTCCCTCCATTTATTTGGAGAGAAAAACATTAGCGACCGAATAATCGGTCGCTATAGCGACCGACATGTAAATCGGTCGCTAATAGCGACCGATTATTCGGTCGCTAATGTTTTTCCCTCCAAAATGGAGGAATTTGCAATTAGCGACCGAATAACGGTCGCTATAGCGACCGATTTACATGTCGGTCGCGATAGCGACCGATTATTCGGTCGCTAATTTTTTTCACGTCGAATTTTCCTCAACTTTGCAGTCGTATTTCGGTCGCTAAATCGTCGCGTAATGCATTAAACCGAATTTCGGTCGCTAAAATTTTTAGCGACGAGAAAAGGCGACCGCAGTTAGCGACCGAAAATCGGTCGCTAACACCCATTAGCGACCGATTTTCGGTCGCTAACTGCGGTCGCCCGTGCGACTTTTTCTTGTTGTGGATAAAACATTAAAGATGCTAGTAACTATGGTCCATGGATTGACCACTTCCTTCACTGAGAGGCAAGGGAGTTTGGAGGATAAGTTGAATGAGACTAGAGATTGGGTTGCTAGAATGAAGGCTGAGGGAACTGCAAGACAGGTAGTTGTTGGTACTGGTCAGAAGGTTGACACTACTCCTACTATTCAGACTACTATTTCGGCAGCTGTAGGACAGACATCTACTGCTGCTACTAGTCAGGGTTCTATTGCTAAGGGATCAGTTGCAAAACAGTTTGAGGAAGACGAAGAGATTGACCTCAAGGTATCCACCCACCCTTTTGCAAATGGAAGTCAAGATGAGGAAGACAATGATGATAATGATGATGAGGAACCTGAAGATGATGAGGATGATAAGGGTTCTGATCCTGACGCTTCAGAGGATGAGATGGAGGATGAAGAGGGTGATGATGATGAGTGATGATCTGTTCTAGCTTCTATTCCCCTCCATGTATCTTTTGAACTCCTTTTGGTTATMTGTTTTCTATGCCATTTTACAAGACATTTTTGATGTAATTTGGTTCATGTTTAACTCTGTTGAACTATTACTCTGCCTGTTTGCTTTGTTTTGGGATTATAAATTGTGAAACTAATAGTCTTATGCAGATTATGGTATGAATTACTTGTTGACGCTACCTTTTGGTTGAAAATGATATCTTGTGCATGTTCTTATTCTGTGAATGCTTTTTAATGATACCAAAAGGAGGAAAATAATTAGAAGTTCTGGAAGACCTTGTCTAGCTTAGATTGAGTCAGTTTAGTATAGTTGTAGTATAATATAGTTGAGTCAAATAAAAATCTGGATGATTATCTTACAGAATATGATACTGGATAGTTTGTTTTTATTGCTTTCATAGTAAATAACCAAGTTAGTTGGTTGTTTCAATTAGAGTCGAAAAAATCAAAAAAAATTTAAAAAGACAAWAAATAGTCCCATTGAGATAGAGTTGTTTTTCCATATAACTTGTTGTTTGCAGGAACTTCCCACATGGTTTTTCATCATCAAAAAGGGGGAATTTTTTAAGTCCCCTAGTGTTTTGAGTGATGACAAACAGTTGCAAGAACAGGTACATTGGTCTGATGAATACA
>SNQN01008821.1:5663-27662 GCA_008642245.1 Bassia scoparia | reverse complement strand
TTTTATTCATGGTTACATCATCAGACATAACTCTGCAATTTTTGATTTACATACAAGTGTAGTAAAAAGATGAATCAAGGATATTAAGATTTTCCATCTTAATTGTGATGTGAACTAGCATGCCAGTTATGATTTAGCTTGCCTAAAGCATAGTATGGATTTCTTATTGTCAGAGTTAAGTGAGAGCTTGAGATAAAATGTTTTCAGTGATTATCGAGCATCTGTCTCAGCATTCCAGACTTCTGCTCAATCATGGATGCTTCCCAAAAGATCGTTACACAGGAGGAGACTTCATGCAATTAGAGCCGAGGTTGATTATGTGAATGCTGACGAGGCTAAAAAACTTGTAGCAGCTGAAGGATATGCAATCGTGGATGTGCGAGATAAATTCCAGTTTGAGCGCGCTCACATTAAATCTTGTTATCATGTCCCCCTTTTCATTGAGAACAAAGACAATGATCCTGGTATAGTTTCATTCCTAGAATACTCTTCTTTACAGTCTTCTATTTCGGCTTTCATTTGAAGTTATGGGTTGGATGACATAAACTTATTCTTCTGTATATGTGAATATGTGATTCTTGAATTGGAAGGGGTTACGTAGTGCAGTAAAATGCAACCTGAAGATTACAATCGGCATTCAGTTTTAGTAATCAGCTGAAGAAGTTTCAAGAGAACATATTAATGGTGTTTCGATACTGAATTGGCCTGTATGATTATCACGTGCAGGCACCATTATAAACAGGACTCTGCACAACAATTTTTCTGGTTTGTTCTACGGTTTGCCCTTCACCAAACAGAACCCTGAATTTGTGCAGTCGGTGAAGAGCAAGTTTTCTCCTGATAGCAAGTTGTTGCTCGTATGTCAGGAAGGTTTAAGGTTGGCATATGTGTTTTAGTTTGRTCTCGTTAAGCTGCAATCTCCGATATTGTTTGCATTATATACTTTGTCAATTWGAAGTGTCTAGTTTATTTAGTTCAAAATTGCGAGTTCTAATCTAACTCTTTCCTAGGTCAAGGGGGAAAAAAAAAACTTACTGTTTCTRTTTTTTGACCATCTCCTTCTACATTCTGTGCTTATYTCATGTGAATTGCCAAGAAAGGTTGAAGTGTATTATATGCAAATCTGATTCTTTTATAGGGGAAGATACTTGATATTGTATTATTGTGGAAAGTTTTTACACCTTCTTCACAAAGATCAATATCCTTTCAAATTTGACGAGGCATTCCATTAAGTCATTCTAGTTTACTATGTTATGGTTTTCGAAATTTCGACTCAATGGAATCATGAGATGTGTGGAGGGATAGATGGAAGTCCAGGTCATCCATGTAGCCATGAAATCCTCAAATAACTTAGATAGAAGCCTTGATTTCCTCATTAGTCCTTGCTAGCTGAATAGTGTTGATTTAATATCCATTATCCAACGTGGCCGCATTTAGTATTCATACCATCAAACCACGGAAGGATCAAACATCTTCTATTTTTCATGTATTTTTCATGTCTTGTTTAAACTGTTGGCTAGGTTTCAATATAGCAATTCTTTTAGGCTCCGTTTGTTTTGACGGAAAACATTTTCCCGGAAAATGATTTTCCTCCCTCTTTTAGTTTTCCTTTGTTTGTTTTGGAAAGAGGTGGAAAATCATTTTCCTCAAAGGAGAATCCGTCTTATGGAAAGGAATCATTTTCCTTTGTAGAGAAGGAATGCCACATTCTCCCCACTTCTTACATCTCCCTATTCATTCCTCCCATCCTTCCTTCATTTCTATTACATTTTTTTTATATTTCCTTCATAGTTTTCTCTAATCAAACAACAAAGGAAAAAAATTTTCCTAGAAAATGATTTTTCATGAAACTTTTTTTCCTTCAAAACAAACGGAGCCTTAGTTTCTCAAAATCTATAAGGAGAGACATGTTGAAAATTATTAAGGTTTGAGATACTAGTGCGACTCATCAATCAGAGCCTTATTTCTATATAGTGGGGTCAGCTATACATGAACAAGAGTAATATATTCCGGGAATCATCAATCAATGTGACTGATAGTTTGGAATTGAGAAAACCTAAGACAAGACCCACCAATAAATAAGAATGAGGTGAACTTATATTTAGGTGACTCTAAACGACTTATATTATCTATGTGACACCATTTCATCCAACTCCTTTTAATTTAGTTAAGGAAAAATTAGCTTGTTGGTTGGTTGCTTGTGTATATTATTTCAGTTCCATAGCTCCATTACAGTACACTGAGCTAGTTTGGTTTCACATTGCTTTAATTTCTGATTGCTTGTACACATTGCAAATTAAGTTATCGATTGTTTTTAACTATTAACCGTATGTTTGATTGAACCATACAGGGCCACTGCTGCTGCGAAGAAGTGGAAGAATCTGGCTTTCAAAATATAGCATGCATAACATCTGGGCTTCAGTCTGTGAAACCAGGTATGATATGACACAGCATACTGTTGCTTTTGCTCAATGTTACAACATGTAATACAAGGAAACAAAACTGATTATACTAACAGTGCTAACTTTTATGAGGAACATTGAAGCTGTTGGTCGACTGAGTTGCAGGATGCTGGCAAAGCCGGTTTAGTTACAGTTCAGGGAAAATTTCAGCTGTATTAGGACTGTTCTTGTTTGTAAAGTTTCCCCTTTGCCTATGGCTATGTTCATTATTAATGCTTTCAACTTGTCAATGCACTGAATTCGCTCGATATTAACGGTTTCAACATAATCGCAGGTGCATTTCTGTTCATCACTTTCTTCCCCGACCAGGCGAACGCTGATGCAATTGCCTTCAAGCTAGACTGGCTATGAATGCTAAGTGAGGAGAAAAAACAGTAGCAAAATAGAGTCATGTAGTTAATGTTGAAAGTGAAGGTTTTGAGCTATTGTAGTCACAGGTTTATGTGGAAATTTTGAAAGTGAAGTTTGAGTTATGTAAATGCATTGTTTATGGAACATCTGTAAGTATCCGAGTTTGAGATGGCCTTTGTCAGCAATGCTGTGAGTGCGGTAGCCAGTTAGTCACCAACTTGTCACCCTCCCATCTTATACCTTATCCGACCGGTATGAAGTATAAGAGCATGTTTAGCTCCAAGTTTAAGACTCACGGTGACCTCACTTTTTTCGTGGCCTCATTACTCGAGCTTAAAGATTTTTCCCATTTTTTAAAATCTTAACCAAGTCTTATGTGTCTGATCCAACCTTAATTATAACTAAATAAGGGAAAGAAAAGGCTTTAAGTGCCTTAATTTTGAGGGATTTATAGGTTATTATTTCATTCATGTTCCCTCCTCTTCCTTCCATTGCATATGATATTGTAAAGTTTTTTCAATCAAGTGATTCAAGTCTAATAAAATGAACAAATATAACACGGTAAAGTAACGAGTTAGATCCTCACGAGACGTACCCAATTCCGTGATCATGTACACTTTATTTATGTCACTAGTCCAGTACGATAACTTGATGAGGTAACAAACAATCTAAAATTTCCACATAAGATTCACACTTTGCACACCAGCAACGTGAAAAAAACAGAGCAAACCACCATCAAATCGTAGCGCAACACCTCACCATTCTTAGCAAAACACAACTTTTTTTACTATTCTCTCCTTCTTTCTCCTCTGTTAGCGCCACTTCTCACTCTCTCTCCTCTCTTAAAAAAAATAAACAAACAAAATCCCATCTCTCATTTTCTCTCTCATCCAAAGATCCAAAGAACCACTCATTTCTCTCTCCTCTCCTTTAATGGCGGAAAACACCGACGCGCCACCGTCGTCGACACCGCAATCGCCGCCGCCGCCGAAGGATCTGATCACCCTCCACACCCGCAGGGAGCCGTTCGAGTACGGTCTCTTGCCTGTTCCGAAGCTCATCTTCACTGACGGCACCGCAACCCTAGCTTCGCTCAAGGAGAAGCTTCTGCAGCACGCTGATTCGTTGCGAATCCGCGAATCGGCGATTGCCGAGGTGCTGCAAATCTCGGTTGATCATGCGCGGCTTGTTATTGATACGCTCGCGGCGGTGTTGCCGAGCGACGGCGCCGATCCGAAGGTTGAGGAGGATGATTCGGTGAATGTGTTTGATTTGATCTTGTTCTTGTGTGTTCAGTCTTACAAGCGGCTTCTTCCGAGGACTCATAAGGATTCTGCTGCGGTGGCTGATGTTTGGCCTTCCACGTCGGCTTTCGATGGCTATTTGTCTGCTCTCTCTCCTCTTCAGGTATTGCCTCTTTCGACGGCTCGTCTTTGCATTTGTATATTTTTAGGAAGGACAGATTTATTGCAATGTATTGGATTAATTGTGTTAGTTAAGAAGGATGCGGATTACGGAAGAGCAAATTTATAGTTTGGGAGGAATAGCATGATTTTGCAATGTATTGGATTTATGTCAATTTAATGATTTATGGCATTAGTTAAGAAGTGTGCTCGAGGAAGGTGAACATAGCTAGTTATCTTTAATGCTTTATGGAAGAACAAATGTGCAATGTTTTGGATTCAAATAAATCTACTGGTTTATGGTGATAGTGAACAAGGGAGTGTATGGGGGTGGCATTGTTCGATATGAGGATATGAAATATTGAGGCATTTTTAAGATGTTGAAATCGATATCTGGGAGATTAGTGGTTACAATGTTGTGGTAAGGATGGAAGCTGGACTTATATTTYATAATTTTCTCATTCTTTCAAATTTTGTGTCGCTTAAGTTGATAATTGAGTTTGAGATACATTGAGTTGGAACTTGGAAGTCTCTATGGTGAGAAAGTTCCTATTTAACTTCTATTTAGGTGCTTTAGGTTAATAAGTGTTTCTCGATGATGGTTCTGCATCTTTATATTGTATAGAATGCCAGCCATATTTTAACTCATCTCATTTTTTCGTGTGGGAGTAAGTTTATATGCTTGTTTGCGGGCGTTATTGGCAACTTAGGTGTCTTGAAACATGCATGATAAGTGAGCAATATTATGTAAGCTCTTTACAAGATGGAGTTCTAAGCTTATATTTGTGCTCATAGTGTGAGGGACCTCAATGTTTAACCATAGGCTCTATTGCTGAAGAAGTAATAAAGAATTTATTAATTTTGTCTCTATTGAATATGCTGTTAGGATTTTTCTTTAGTTGGTTTGCCTTATTTACTCACGGATTTGTTTGAAAATGCCTTAAATCTTGAGACTTCCTTTAAAGTTGTGTTTCTTTTAAATGGAACATTTAATGGAAATGTAGTTGGACAAAATGAGGACATACTATTCCCTGTCATTTAGGAAACGTGTAATCTATGCAAACCTATTTTCTCTAGAAATCTAAGGGACCCTTTGGTTTGCATTGTATATATTGGTAACATGTATGGGTTTAGAAAGGTCAAAACCCATACCTCAAAGCCACATTGTATGAGTTTTAGAAACGGCATTGCAGGAGGACTCATCCCAAGCTTCTAGGAATCAGAAAAGCAATTATGTTCATTCTTACTCAAAARKCATACACTCGGTATTAAGTATTTAGGGTATTAAGGATAAGTCCGGGGCTCAAACATTATTCCAATTCCAAACATGCGGGCGTACCATCTTTCAAACCAAACCGAGAGCCCCTAATGTTTGTATGCCTACTATTTACAATAATTTATGTATCAAGAAGGTTTTAGTTTTAATGCATATTCAACTTAAAAAAATAAGACTGAACATTCCCTACTGGTATCGATGGTTGGTTTTGCCTCACCCTTACAGGGATCTCTGGTAATTTTGAGTTGAAACTCAGTGATTATCAAGGGGGGATAATTTATTAGTCATAACTATATAACTGTTTTCCCTGTGTTTTCCTTTTTTTTTTTTTTTAGCTTCAGAATTAGGAAACCGACCTCCATGATACCAAATTTATCTAAATCTGCCAGCATGCTACATATGTTTAGGGAAGCAAAGTGAATGCCTTCTTTTGCATACGAAATAAAAGTCTTAGCATTTCATCAGTCCTCAACAAGATTCAAATCCCTGCTAGAAAACTATTGGCTTCATAATTGATGTGTCATAATGGGAAAGCTGTGGTTAATTGTTTATTAACCGCTTGCTCCTGTTAAATTAGTTGTGATTTTCTAGATTAGAGTACTATTCATTTAGATTTCAATATGGCCTTCCTAATTTCCTCTAGAGTGATAGAGTCTAAAGAAGAATAAAGAATTTAGAGTTTCCAACTCAGGCTGTTAACTCTCATCTCTGACCTTCATGGTATGCAAGCCCGCGCTTAACTCGAAGTTTTCATCTTGAAATTCTGTCCTTAACTGAATCTACTAATTTATCTTTTTAACAGCAGGAGGCACATCTAATTCCTCTTCAACAAATGTCAATATTATCTAATTGTTCTTAGCCTTCACCAAATGCCACAGATTCTTTTGAATTTCTGTTCATATTGTGTTATCTCAGCCAGTCTCTTGCTCTTTTTTGGTGATAGACTGAATATCTGATGATTGTTACAACCGTATCATATTTGTTCGCCTCCCAGGACTTTGTAATGGTTAGTTGAAGGAGAGAGAGATGATTAAAACTGTTTAGATATATTATTTTACAATATGTTGTGAAAATCAATTGAGACCCTAGAAATCTTTAAAGATTAAGAACTTTAGTTTTGCTACTTAGGTACCACCGAGCAGTGCATTTCAGCTATGCCTGCCTAATTTTTTTTTAGCTGCTTGCTGTTATATTGTTGACCTTTTTTTCTTCTTGAATTGTGAAATGTGAAGTTAATTTGTTCAAACGGTTAGTGGTTTAATCCACTATGTTCCTCATTTGGCTCATAGTTGTATATAAGATGGTATAAACTATAAAGTGTGAATTAGGAAGACAACTAGTGAAGGGAATGTGGGTAAATTATTTCAATTATTTGATAATTGTTTAAAGTAGAAATCCTAGAGCTAATTTACTCTATTGTATCTTCATCAAACAAATTTTCTATTGTAATATAGAGTTAGTTATTGCTGTAACTTGAAGTCCTATTACAAATTCGATTCTTCTTCAGTTTTTATTCACTTGCATCATATATGCATGGGCATGGTAATTTGGGAGCTCATGTAAGAAGGAGAGAGATTTTAAAAAGTGGCCCATGTAATAGGGGAGTGATAGAGAAAAAATCTCGGTATTTATAGAAGTGTGGCAAGTAATAGGACACTTCCAAAAGATGGAAGATGTATGTTCTATCATGTCAATGGAATAATAGATCACTATGTTTCATGGGTGATAATTTAACACGGGATCCTTACTGCCTATCATTTTTCATTTTATAGACCGAGGCCATTATTATTGTATGCCAACCATTGACCTGCCCATGAGAAAGAGAGAATTAGTGCTTTTGGATGTCGACAACTCCAACCCCCCCAACCCCCTTCGAGGATTTCAAAATGCCTTTTACTCATCTTCATAAAGTTTTCATTAACACTTACATTTCTCTTCCCGTTATTATAAAGTTAAGACCCTGATTTTTTTCACATTCAAATAAAATTGGCTCATTGTATATTTGATTTTATTAATGTAACTATTGATAACCATAACCAAACAACAATTTGTTTTTATAACAATTTTGGATGGAGATAGTAATTGTAAATGCCACTTACGTGGCTACTATTTGAAATGGAAGAAGGATCAAATGACATGCTTTAATTTGAATGTTTGATCCCCTTTCTGGTCATTTTTTTTCCATTGCTGAAATTCCTAAATTCACTAAATGCAAGATAGATATCATGTTTCATAGGCTGCAATGGTCTATGAAACATGATGAAGATATCATGTCCAAAGTCACCATTAAGAGACACATATATGTCAATGGAGACTAGGAGTGTGGAAAAGATATCCCTAAAAATGCATGTGTGAGTGTGGGACTCAAGAGAAAAGGTTGCCAAAAATAATTTTAATTGGATTTACCAAAAAGATTGTTTATTAGACCACCCAAAATATAATGTTTATAGGTTAGCATGGGGTACTGGGGTGTACAGTATGGCTTGCATTAAATCATTTTTTTWAAATATAGAAGACCGTTTCCTGTTTAGTAGCTTTATGGATCTCAATATGCCAAAATTTCAGTTGAAGGGCTATGTTCTCAATTAGAGATTTTGTGTCATCCAGGGTAATATTCAGTAGATTGACCGTTTCTCTCATGTAGAAAGTATTGGTGATGTATTTTTCTCCATGATGAGACTATGAGAGTTTGGAATTTGCAAATAAAAAGGGAAAAGAAATCAATGAGAGCTAGTCTTGGGGGAATTTTGTTTTTTAAAAAACCTTGCTTGTTAAAAAAAGGAGTGTTTATTATCTATTACTCCCTCCATTCCACTAAGTTCCTACCACTTTCCTCATATGAACGTTCCATGAAATTCCTACCATTCCTACTTTATTTCATTTTAGGAAACCTTATACTCCTTTTGTTTTTTAGGTATTCCACTTTCTATTTTGGGATGTTTTCAATCAATTAGTTCCAAACCAATCTAAAAACAACTTTTTAAATTTTTTTWWAWTTTTTTACCTATTTTATTTACTCTAACATTAATGAATTACTCCTTTCTAAAGTCAACTTTCATTACTTTACCCAATTTATTCACCTAGAATTACTTTACCTAATTTATTCACCTACAATTACTTTTTCTCAAAAAGTTTCATTCACACATTTACTCTTTTACCTAACTTACTCAACTTTTTTACCTATCTTACTAAACTATTTTATCTAACTCAATCAACTCTTAAATACCGTGCAAAAATGGTATGAAACATCTAAAAAAAACGGAGGGAGTATTATTTTTTTTTAATTGTGGTGGTACACCGTGTGGAACCCATCGTACCACTTGTAATACATTCATGTGCATTATACAATGCAATTTTATTTGTTTCTCTCTCCAATCTAAATCTTCTTTTCAACCCCACTTCTCATATTATATTAGTTTTCATATTTCAGATCCAAATAGTGTATGGTAGTTTCTTTATGGAACGGAGGGAGTAGGTGAAATTGATGCTTTGTTATATAAGTTTTATGTGTTACGTGACTTACATTTTTGAAAGAGCTTACTTTTTCTTCACTTTCCCCTCAATACTGCTATTCGCCTGAAAAATTCTATTGGACCAGAAGAAGTTACTTGTGGATTTTCTTAAAAAATTCTTTGTTTGGGGCTGCTAAAATAATAGAGTTTTGATCATTGTTACGTACCACGGGTATGACGCAGCAACAGTTGCTYGCAATCTGGATTATAAGCCCGATAGCCACAATTAGTTGGATTGTAGCACGATTAGCATGTTGTGGTGTAAGAAAACATGTGGTTGGTGTCACGTCTGGAGATAGAGAAGGTGTTTGCCTTCATGGCTATAAATGAGTGACTTTGCTAAGGTGCTGTCAAAAAAGGACAAGAGCTCAGGGTCCTAGTGAAATTGCTGCAGTTTTTGGATCTTATATTATTGAAAACAATTGGATCTCTGGTTTTTTTTTTTTTTTTTTTTGGCACAATTTGGCCTATATATGCGTTATTTCGGAAAATTTTAGATTTTTTGTTCCTTTAAATGATGTGAGCTTGAGTGAATCATGTTTTTTTTTGTGTGTGACTGTAATGATTTAAATTTATGTGCCTCACTTTGCAGAAATTAGTAATAATTTGATGACTTTAGACTCAATGAATCCTATGGCCTAGGCGCTTTTATGTCTTTAGTAATATAGATGTATAAGTGGTTATGGGATGCTTTAGTATACTCTTGGAAATGGTGTCTTCTGAATTCTMAATCTATCCTAATTCCTAAGGTACTTTTTATGTACAGTTTCGAGATTATTTCTGTATTGTGTTGTATTGCACCAATTTCAGTCCAACTTTTACTACCTCTTTTTTTATTATTATTATTATTATTTTTATTTTTTTTTTTACTGTATTGATGATTTTTTTTTTTTCCTTTGATAATTGTAATATGCCAATCTTCAACTGTAATGGGTCTGTCCATTATCTTAAGCAAATATCTTGCCCTTCATCTTGCCTAGCTGGTAGGATTGCAGCTGTTCCCCAAATCTTAGCGATGATGATGATACTATCACCTGGTTTTGTTGATTGGCAACTTCATTATATCTGATTGTGAGATATCTACTTCTTTTGCAGCTTGCACGCAGCAATAGTCGGAAATTTATGCCGTCACAAGCAGATGAAGAAGCTCATCAGTTATCTTACTTACAAAAGCACTTGGCAAACATTCTAACCCTTTTGTCGGAGCCAGTTGAAGGAGAAGGCGATGAATCCCTGGTAAGTTGCAATAATTATTCATCAGAGTTGTTAGACTCTGGAAGCAATAAACTATCTCTTTTGATTTTTTTTAGCATTTTAAGATTTTCTTCAGTAAAGTTCAGAGGTTGTAAATAAGTATCATCAAGGTGAATTTCAGATTATGCATTAGTTTAAGTGACAGGTCTTTAAGGGAAACATAAACTATTCATTATATTTAATTGTCGTTTAGCAATATGTATGCGTTCTTACCCATCGTAAGAGGAAAAAAAATGAGGTAACATGTGTTAAACTGTTAGAAAGCTAAAGTATGATATTTTATATGTTGACTTGAGCTGACTTTGCAATGTGGCTTATTAAAGGCATGTTCTTCATTGATGAGATCATAAATCTTTCCAGAAATTAAGAAGAAAATGGATTGCCAATCATAACATAGTTTTATTCTTGGACAAAGTTATTATGTTTGTGGTCCTTCTACTGATGCTCTGATATTGCTTTTGGTCCTCTTATGGGCTCGAAGTTTTACCTTCAAGTAATAACTATGGACTTGGTGGTGTATGAACAGTAATTATGSGAACTTCTATTTAATATTGTTATTAATTTACATTTTCCTAGCGTTGTCATGTCTTTTGAGTTCTGTTGTCTTACTCCCATTAATTTACTCTAATACTTTTTATGACAGGTATTGCCAATGGAAAGGTTTGAACACCTTAGCTTTCTGATTCAATTTGGTGTGAAGGGATCTGAAGCAGTCTCGTTGAGCCAAGCGGCACCCTTTTTTGCAAATTCCGATCCTGATATGCCCGCTGCACCTGTACCTGCAGCGCAAGTTCATGACTGGCTTCTACAGAAGATAGCTGATGCCTTGGAACGTATATCTGAGAGGGCCACTGCGAAAGAGAATGGTCCATCAAATGGTTCTGATCAAGATGTTGCTATGGCTGATGCCACTTCAAGTTCGACTAAGGCTTCAACAAGCTCTAGAGGCTTGACATTTATTGAAGGAATTTCTAAGTCTTCTTTTGTGAAACAAGCATCTGAAGTGAAAGGTTCTCTCAAGGTTGGCAAGTGATTATTTTGTATTTGTACCTTTGCAAGCTTTTGAAATGCTGAACTTTTTTTGCAAAATTAATGATCCTCACTACTTTTTAATCTTTGACTGTCTCTATAAGTCTTTGGGTTGGCTTTTGGCTCACTCGTCACACAATGACCYTGCCTTGGTTTGAAATTTGCAAGGACGAGTGGTTGCAGGCATATTAGAGAGATTGCAGAGGGTGGATGGGGTGATAGATGGGACGGAATTCTATTGTTTAAGGAGTGAGGAATGCAAGATTTGTGTGTGAGTGTTTTTGGGTGGGGTGGGAAGATAAGTTACTGCAGAACATAATCACCCCACCGCTGTTCTTTATCTTGTCTCCCTTTGATACATAAATCAATCAATCAATCAAAGCCTTAATCTCACAAGCGGGGGTCGGCTACATCTTTGCCAATGATTACTAGTGTTACTGAACTCCTTAKWAATTACATGCGTATAGCAAGATATAAGAATAAGAAAGGTGAGTACTTTTGAGATTTTCTGAAAACGTAAAGCTTGAATTCTGTTTTTAAGTGAACAAGTTTGATTATTATGAGAGATTGCAACAGATGCACTAGAATGTAATACATCTTTCGTGAACACTCTTGGTTGTGTGATTGTTTGCTCGTTGATTGGCCTTCTGTTGTAGACTTGMGGTGACTAATAATGGTATTGCATTGAGATTTTGATCATTTGTCAGAAACGATTTTACTTCAGTTTTATTATAGGTTTTACCAGCATCTTRTATTTTCTGAATTTTTGGAAAAGMGGTAATTGGGGCATTGAACCTCATTCTTTCTCTTGCTACAAGTGCTGTTCTTTCAGGAATTTATGTTTTCGTTTTTTTTGTGGTGCAGATCATAAATTGTCATGACTCTGTTATATATGTTTTGGCACCCATAAAATATGCCACCATATATGGCTGCTCTGATGCAACAATTGTTCTAGGAGCMGTTGGCAAGGTAATGATGTGATTGAAGATTTAATGATTGTCTTCTTTATTTTCCTGGATGAATGCATAGAATTTTGTATTTTAATCTAGTTGGAAATGCCGTAATGAGTTAGATTTAAAACTGACTGCAATGTTCTTTTGACGATGTTTATGTCAACAGGCTTTACGAGTAGAACATTGCGAACGAGTTCATGTAATCTCTGCAGCTAAACGAGTTTGTATTGCCAACTGTCGTGAGTGCATGTTCTACTTGGGAGTCAATCAACGGCCTCTTATTGTCGGTGATAACCATAAGCTTCAGGTATGCTCCTACTATATTTCTAAAAAGTTACTTGTAATTAAAATTCCTGAGTTATGTATCTGGCTGCGATTCACTATGGGTGAACTCTGATTTGTTTGATGTAACTCTGGTCTTTTGGTCTTCTTGTTTGCCTGGTGGTAGATGTTTTTGTTACTTCTCTTTTATTCATTAAAATCACCACTGTCTAGTCAAAGTAATGAGGCTTTGWTCAGCTTTGCTTATTTCTTTCATTGTGAGATAGACTGAGATAGTGTTACTAAATTGCTGTAAACTTTCTGGAATTAATAAGAGAAATTAGGAAGTTTTTTGATTAATTGACTTGAAATTACAAGAAAGTTGATAAGCATAACTTGAGGTTATGAATCTCCAAGGTGGCTTGAGGCTACTAATCTCCAAAGGCCCAGATACTCATTTCATTTTTCTGGATGCTTTTCTAATCRCCCTTCCCTTTGATTTATACTACTACAACATACACAACATACAAGAGTTTTCCTCAATTGCACATCCATGCTCAAAAAGATGTACCTTTGACCTTCTTCTAAACTAGTCTTGTCTACRGCCCTTTGTGTGCTTCAAGGCTGCTGCCCTTGTCTTCTGGTGTTTTTTTTCCCTTCCCATGTGGAGGAGTCACATGGGTTGCCAGAACATTAACTTGAGTGTGATTAGTTTGCCTCGATTTGCGTGCATACACCTTAATGGGTTGGGTTACCCAATCCAAAACACATTGTCTCTTTATGATGAGGAGTTGTTTGCAGCCATAATAGAGTACTTCATAGTTGTGTTGCTTTCCGACTTGGTATGTTTTTGAAATAGTTGTTCATATTCTTTAACTGGTAAAACTCATTGCAATAAACTACTTTTTTACCCTTATGGGAATTTTTTAAAGGAACTTGATAAAAGTCAGACAAAAGATGATATGGGTCATTCCAAAAGAAAAAAGGGCAATGCTGGTGTGCTCTCAAGAAAAATGTTTTAGGAATCGGGTGATGGTAAGGGAGGGAGGAGAAATTATTATCTTCGTTTTGGGTGTTTTGGTTATCCTGGGGTGGTTGGGTAACCATTATGAGGGTAATGACCTCCCCATTTATCTCTCTTTCTTGTACCACTACTAGCTTATTTCTTTGATCACCACCTCATCCTCATCTTCACTCCATTTTTTCTAGATTTCTTCCATTCAAAAGTGGAATGAATATTCATTGGAGTAGTAGAAACTATGAAGACTGGTAATCTTGCTCTTTTTGCAGAGTAGAAGACATGTTGATTTTGTCAACACTATCAAGTTTGATGATGTGAGAAATTTTTGGCTCAAGTCTAGAGCTACTGCAGGTCAACTTATTGCTTCATTAAAGAAAAGAAACACATAGTCAATGAAGTGAGGCAGCAAATCTTTAAAATCTAGTAGTTTAGGCTTGATTAAATGATAAACCTTTAAACTTGACTTATAATTAATCATATCCATAGAGGAATTACTTCGAGGCTGCTGGCAGCATATAGACTCTAACTTACTTTGCAGCAAATGGGAGGTCTGTTAATTCACTGCAGAGAGACCACACCAATCAAAAATGAAGTCCACCGCATCTAAGTAGTTACTGCTGAGAGAATCTTCCTTCCATGGATCTTTTGTTGTTGTTGTTGTTGTTGCTAAATGCAGATCCTATAGTATTGCTTCGATTCAGCACACTTTTCTCAAACAGATTAGCTGTGGCCAATCAGCTCTAAGATTAACATGCAGGGTTTACATTGTAGAAAAAAAATTCACAACCATACTCAGAGAAAAGTTGGTTGAAAGTTGAACACCAGTGAATTACTGGAGCAGGAGGACAAGCCCTTACTCTTTGTTTTGCACATCATGTTAGGGACTTTCAATGAGCTTAGGATTGAGTTGATTGTGTGGTGATTGCTTTTWTGGAATCCATCGCTCTGTTATTGAATTCTGTTTAGGTATAGTGCTTGATTAAATCGATAGGGGATGCCAGATCTATGAAGAGAAACTGAAAAGTATCTTGAATTGGAAATACATGTAATTGTTTACCTATATTGTGTAAACTAACTGATGGAGTATAAACCTAATGAAGATAAGAGRGAGTGGTGTAAATCTGCTAAAGATAGAAATGATGGGTCTTCCATGTCAATTTTAAAGCGTGATGGGATCTAGACACTGCTAGAGACAGGAAGCACAGTAGCTTTTATGCCTGGTATTATATGTGATGACTTTACAAAATCAGGCACCTCGTTATGACTTATGAATTTCTTTACTGTAAGCAATTTTTGTATAACAGTAGTTGGGATGTGAATAATCTGAATTTAAAATGGTCAGGTATCTTTAGGTGACCAAATACTTAACAACGGAGGCRTGTCACTGAGACTGAGCTTTAATGCAGATAATTTGTGTGAACATCAACACTGAGACCTCATTTGTTAGCTGTCCTTGATATCCCTGATGAACTTAGGTGTTCTTTRGAAATGAATTTTTTTTATTGTTATTATGTTACTTCTACTGCCTTATTACTTTTAATATGGTGATTGGTGAACCTTAGCTTGATTCTTTGATTGCTTATTCCTGTTGAATGAAACTCTTCTCATATAATGTTCAGGTGGCGCCATACAATACTTTTTACCCTCAATTAGAGGAGCATATGAATCAAGTAGGTGTCGAGCCCTCTATTAACAAGTGGAATGAACCTTTGGCACTGGGTGTMGTGGATCCACARGATTCATTATCACACCCTGCGGGTGTTTCTGATGCTCAAGCTGAGACAGCTGCACTGCTGGATCCAGATCAGTTTACAAACTTTTTGGTAAGCTCATATTTGGGTGTACATTTTCGTCTTGATGTTTGCTTTATGTGTGCACACCGAGGCATTATTATCAGTTCATGTGCAATTTCATATCTCTATTTTGACCGTATAGAGGATGTCAATGTGATTCGTTTATATAAGAAATTATTGTAGAATCATGTGAGGAGGTTATGAATTGCTTTTAATGGCTAGGCTTTTCTTTTTTTACTTGATTTTAATGTGCAAACATTATTTATTGTTTATGTAGATTCCCAAACTGGTTTTGGTGGTGAAGTTCCTGACGCACTAAAGACAACCATTCACTTTACCAGAGCTTATATGCTTCTCAGCATAAAAAATGTATTTTTTTGCCTCTCTCAGTGCTCAAATTCTGACTTGCTTCTAGTATAAGTCTTGACATACAAAATGACGTTTTCCTTCAAGAATACAAAACCTGGGGAGGTTAAGCAAGTTCTGCAGGAAACCCTCTTGATGAGAGCAAGAAGCGAGAACTGTCATGTGCACTTCATGTATTAATTCAAAGATGGTTATATATGGTAATGGCTTTGTCTCCTGATGCTTGAAATTCTTTTGTGCTTTATCTGCTTTCTGAACAAATTTCTAGAACCTTACAAATCTGTTTTAAGCTCTTTTGTTGTTTTACAGTTACGATAATAGTTTGGTGATTAGGGCTTAGATATTAACTGACTGATTTTACAAACTATCCATCTTGCAATCCTGGCAAGATTATAGCATAATGAAGTTCAAAAAATGGATATCTGTCACTGTTATGTCACGTCCCCCCTCTCTCTGCACACAGCCACACAGGATTAGTGAAATGGAAAAAAAAAAAAAAAAAAAAACCTTGTGTGAAGAAAATAGTCTTTTATACGGAGTAGGATAATAGTTGACACGTCTAGTTGCATATCATGCTGTTTTGACTGGATTTACTTGTACTACTGCAGCTACTGGCAATGTTCGCCAACTCTATTGCTTACACGGGGACTAATGCGGAGTTCTTGTATAAAGTGTTGATGGAGATGGTGCTGAAGGATGGTTTGAATCTATTTTGGACTTAAAATTGCCATATTATGTTAGCACCTTCAGAGTTGTATACAACTCATAAGTAGAGTCTTACATAGTAGACTGAAAGTGTTGGCACCAGTTATAAATTAGCTTATGGGCAGGGTGCATATTTTTGCTCTAGCTAATCATCATCAATTTTTTTGTGTAATGAAGTTCTCTGTAATATTTAGTTCCTGTAGTTTCACCCACTTTGTGAAAATTTGATGCTGGATTTTCATTTTCTTTAGCTGTCTGATTCCATGCATTTTTTTTATTTTTTTTTTCAAATGGTGCATTATTACTGCATTGAATTTTTCCTACTTTTGGGATTTTTTTAAATTTTCTACTTGGTACTAGGGAAGAAAGTAATCCGCATTTTCTCCATTTGAAAGTATTACATTGTATTCTTGCCTCAATGCTATGCATTCTTAAGAGCATAGGCAATGGGATCCCCATCACCATCCTCTCTTTTGCTCTCATTAGGGGATCTAATGTGCAGCTTAAGCCAGCAATTTCGAAATGTGTTTCGGTGTGGGCTGTAGCCATGAAGCATTTTGTCCAACTGATTGCCACAAATATATACTGTGCCTATGGCGCTTAGAGGAGATTTTAGTCGTAAGTATTAAGAATATCTTTTTAGCGGCCATGCCCACTGAAATGATGTCTAATCAACAATTTTTTGTTAGAACTGCAAGAATGATCACAATTATCACTTTGAAGACTCTTGACCAATTTTTTTATCTTTTAATATTCTTCAATACATAACAATTAATGATAAAGCATAGATAATAATAAGTGTATTGTTAATTAAAGTGGGTTTAATCTCTAGTCTAAGTTGAGTTTTAAAATTCAGAAGACTGAATTGAAACTTGGTTGTGAATTTTTAAAGAAAACTGGAGAGTTTAAACCACAGTAACTCAATATTATGATGTGTATCTTCAAGTGCTTACCTATTGTTAGGGAGAAGGATGAAACCGATAATGTACTTCTTATATAGCTGCATTAGCTTACACTAAGAAGGACAGCTTCTATAGATAAGATATCCAATTCAAGATTGCCTCTTCTCTTAGGAGTTATGTTACTTTCAGGTCAACGTTGTAGGACAGCTTTTCAAACTTCTAGCGTTAGTCAAACTAGCATAATAAACTATGCCCGAATCTCGAAATTGTGAGATCTAGTATTCGACTTCTTATAAGTATAGTAGTCTAGTACACAACATTACTGAAGCATCACTTATTTATAAAATACTTCAGTTCGAGATCAATATTAATTGACATTCTCATTTTACGTTTAGCAATGCATATTTACTTGTATATTTTACTTTATAATTCATAAGTTCTCGACCTTAATTTCGCAAATATCCTTCAATCACATATATTTTATAATTGAATCATCTCTAAAGCCTCCACCTTCTATAGAAAAAAAATAAATATAAAAAAATAAATAAATATAAATAAATAAAATCTGAATTCCCATTACTTTTTAATCAACTTTTTAGAGCATTCTTATCAAGAGATTATATTATCTCATACTATTGAGATACAAATATAAAATTCTAACTCGTAAAGCAAATTATAGATAATATTCACACACTAGATATTGATGCATCAGATACACCAATAAATTTATTGTGCAGTCAAGTATATAGTGATTCTTTATCAATATAGTAACCTTAATATAATGCAATATAGTGACCCCAATTCACTTTACATCAATATATGATAAAAAATAAGGGTCACTATATTGATAAAAAAAAAGTTACTATATTAACCAAGAAGGGTCAATATAATCTGATGCAAGTTAAAATTTATTGTGCTTCGATTAACTAACATTTTGTCTTATCACATCTTGTGAACAAAATAGTTTATCTCACTTGAGATATTCATGAAAAGTGGACCATAATTTTTTGTAATTATGATGCATCATGGTTTATAAAATAGGTTATCCACACATGTGTGGAAATCGGAGTTAATGGTTTTATTTGAAAATTTTTTTTGTGTTTTTTTTTCTCCGATCAATATTGAGGTGATTATTTGTTGGTATGAATAATTTGACTATTCTTATTTTAGAATCATGTTTAGAAAAATTGATTTTTGGAAAATTGATTTTTGAAAAAACCAACAATCAAGCACTTAAAATAGTGTGTTGATAAAAAAACAGCAACAAAAAAGTCAATACGAGTATAATTAATGTCGAATGTGAACAAATCAATTATGGTAGACACAAATTAATCCTAATTAAGGTAAATAGAAAATATAGGTAAATAACAAATATAGATGGGTAAATTACAAAAATCTTTGTTATGTACAGACATTGTGTGGAGAATTCGAGATTGATTAATATGATTATGCACTTCATTCCTATTTTTACAAACATATTTAACATACTAATATACAGCGTATATTTTCTATTAGTAAAATGTGTAATTGTCATTCTCAACGACATCTTAGTAAAGTTTAATTTTACCAAGTTCACGATTGATATATACGTGAGTAGCTGAGTAGGGCACACAGCCCCACGATAGGTTAAGCAAATGTGCATGAATGTGGGTAACAAAAATTACCACAAGGAGCCAAAATGAAGCACGTAGGCAATGCAAGTGGCGGAGAGACGGAAGACTGAGGAAAAAACTAAAAACACATTGAAACCAAAAGAAGAACCAAAGAAATGACCAAAAATTGACCAAAGTGACTGTGTGTTGGCAAGTGTGGGTGTTTAAGATCTTATTCCCATGTGGTGAAAGCTATGGTGTCGTAGACCTTGTACTCCATCGTAATCAAATTTTATAATAATTGGATTTTTCACATATGTTGAGACAAAATTTTAAAATTAATATATTTATTATGTATTTGTAAAAGTTATAAACGTTAAATCATTAAATTATAACAAGTTGAAGTCAAATTCAATGAGATTTCAAATAACTATATTTTTTCTTGTGTACTTCATTCGTAACCATTATGTGCACAAAGTAGTTTTTATTGATTCAAAATAATACCCTTTTGTTGCACATAATTAATTACGGAATATAATCACAAATTACAGTCAAAGTCGAAATTATGAATAATATCAAAAGTAATTTGTTAAAATATTTGATGACATACACAAGTATTAAAGTTGTCATTTTGTGGATGATAACTTTGCTCATAATATGGCTTCACAATTCAGCACTAGACTATTACGATTTCCCGATCTATTTCTCGTACGGTACGTACTTCAAAGTACCCACCAACATTTCTTTCTTCCACGTTTGTTCTTCTATAACTTTATTTTGCTTTGCATTAATAACACCACTCCAATTTAATTTGCATCATCTTGGCGACAAATTATACTGTACAATCGTTTATACCTAATTGATTAATATGTTCATTTGTAACCCAAAAAACAAAGATAAAAACAATGATAATTTACCTAATTAAGTATAACGGTTGTATCATGTACGTGTTTATTTTTGTAAGTTGTGATTAATTTAAAGTCATTACAAAAAAAAATAAAATAAATAAAATAACAACTCAGTTAAAGGGTTAATTTAACAACTGGTATTGAGCAAGAGCAAGGATCTAATCCGGAGGTGGTTGAAGTTGCTGAGTGTGAAAACCTTTTTCATGTGCGTGGCCTTGTAGTTGGTTAACCAATGTTCCTTGCATTAAAAGTCATGATGTTTTTTGTGATTTAGGTTGTGTATCATGTTGTGTTTGTGGTGATATGTGAATATATGATGGATCGTTTGTCCGTAAGTAAATATCAAAATATGCTATTGATGATCAACAAGATATACAATATTGTCGTTACATACACTATACAAAATACTACAGTACAATTACATACATTATGCTATTGTCGATCCGCCATCTCACCTGGAGGTGGTAAAAAGTGACATGGCCCGTTAACACGATACGAAATTGACACGTTATTAACGGGTTTGGGTTGAGGATCTTGACTCATTTAAAACGGATTGACACGACACGATACGTTTATTAAACGGGTCGGATTAGTATAGGGTTGGGAATTTCAACACATTTAAATTAACGGGTTGTTACGACACGACACGATTGCACCTAATTATACACATTGGTATGTAAAAAAAAGTGTCACGTTAACTCGACACGGAAAACGACCCGTTATTAGTGGGTTTGGGTCGAGGGTGTCCACCCGTTTAAGTTAAACGGGTTGACACGACACGACACATTTATTAAACGGATCGTATTAGAGTTGAAGGGGTCCAACCCGTTTATGTGAGTGACACGACACGACACGACATGACACGTTTAACACGTCTAATCTCACCTCCGAGCCTCTAACGTCTCCGGCAAAATACTTTAATAACAACTTCTGTGGGGTGGGACGGTCAAGGAGGTTGAGAGCAAATCTTGTGAGAGAAAGTGAGTGAGGTTAYGGGTAATTTGGTTGAAGTTTTTGATAAAATGTGGACTACGGAGTACAAATTTTTTTTAGTTATATTATGAATACCATTTTCAGATATGTGCATATAAAAAATCTAGGAGATCGACGTAATTCTTTTATAAGAAATTGGGTCGATACTTATCTTTTTGGAACAAATTATAAAAATCTAAGAGATCGACGTAATTCTTTTATAATGTCTTAGAAAAAAAAGCTAGAAAACACATTGCCACCATGCTGCATAAGTACAAAAGGATCGGGCTTATTCTCACAATCTCACCGTTGAAGAACAATTCATGACAATCTCGTTATTAACCATAGTAAAGCATCTATTTTTCTTAGTAATAAAAAAAATAGAGAGTAAATAAACTGCACACTATGTCAATTTCAAAATGTAAACTAATGATGAATCAAAGATGAAATGCAAAAATTTTCCCGATCGCGATATGAAAAAACTAATGCACACAAACAAAATTTTTTTAAAATAAAGCCAAAACGAATTTGATCATTTTCTTTCAGTAAAATTTTGACTTTAAATCTTAACCCCTAAAGATTCGTTAAAACGATCCTCAACCACCTGACATGACTATCTTGATGAAACTAAGGGTATGTTTGGGTGAACTTTTTTTAATGAATGTCAGAATGGAGTTAGACAAATTCATTCCATAACATTCAATGTTTGATAGAGGTCTTTTCGTATGAAAACTCATATCCAAAGGATTTCTAAATACATTTCCACCCTCTAAATTCTCAAACTCTACCTCACCACTAAGGTTCACATTCCTTCAATCCAAGATACAGCCTAATACAAGACCACCATTTCACCCCAAACCATTTGAATTTAGACAACCCAGTTTAATACGTCATTACCACCCATTCAATTCGACTTGCTACATACCTGTTGGATTGGTAATCGTATATTTTATTTTAAACATATATAATAATATATTTTAAAATCTTTATTTAATTTTTTCCTCAAAACCTTCACCACCTTGCTAACTCACCACCGCCCACCTGTAACCACGCATCCCCACCAAAAGCAGCCACCTAGCCCACTCGGACAATCGCCGTACACCGACCTACCCTGTACCGCGACCACACCTTCCTCAACTCGAATTCCACGAATCCTAGCCATACCACCCATATACCTAACCCAACTAGTGATGCACGGATCAGATCAGAGTCGGATTATGCATAATTCTGACTCTGACT